>LOEQ01003805.1:14683-32686 GCA_001685075.1 Bramus lutescens
AGGGGAACACTCATCCATTGCTGGTGGGAATGCAAACTTGTGCAACCACTTTAACATGACTTTCAAATATAGAAGCAGCCTTGTATTTCTGGATAAACTTCTTTCAATTATAAAGGTTTCTTTCACTCTATTTCTGGGTACAACTTGCTAAGATTTTGTTGAAGCTTTTGCATATATACTTGTAAAGTTTCTTTATGAATAGTTTTTCTTTTCTGGTAATGTTATTGTCTGACTTACTAGAGCAATACTGACTTTTAAAAAATGAATTGGTAAGTATATCTCCTTTATTTGTGTTGGATCCAGGTCTTTTCCTTTAAAGGTTTGCTAAGATTTACCAGAAACCATCTTACTCAGAGTCTCCTTTGTAGGGAAATTTTTAAAAACAAAATTGTTTTTGTAAATATGGAGCTAGTTAGACCACTTGTTTTTTCTTGAATGGATGTTTAGTAATTCATGTCTTTAAGGAGATTAGTCGTCCAAGTTATTGGATTTATAGACATGGAGTCATTCCTAGTTTTCCCTCGGAAACTTCTTTTGAAAACTCTTTATGTTTATTTGGTATTTGTGCATAATCACTTATAACTGGTTTACAAGGGAGGTCAGAGGACAGGCAGGGTCTTGCTGAGGTAGGCGCTCTCCTTCCTCCATGTGAATGGGTGGGTCCCAGGGATTGAGCTCAGGTTGTCAAGCTTCTGGCCAGTGCCTTTACTGGCTGAGCTCATAAGACCTCCTTAATGTCTGTAGGATCTCTAGTGCTATCTCCTCACTTCTGCCACTTTTTGCTTCATGTATTTAGGACTCCCTGGTCCATACATACAGATATAATCACTGTGTTTCCACATGGAATAACTTCTCTCCATTGTCATATTTTTCTTTTCTTTAATATCATTTTTTAGTTTCATTTATTATTTGTGTATGTGTATGTGTGCATGTATGTGCTCAGGAGTGCAGGTGCTTGTGGAGGCAAGAAGAGGGTGTCAGATCTCCTGGAACCATCCAGTATGGTGCTGGGAACCAAACTTGGATCTTCAGCAACAACAGTTCATGCTCTTAACTAGTGAGTGATTTTTCTGGTCCCAACCTATAATGATTTTTTACTTATATTTTTCTGGTATTAGTATAACTACTCCTTATTTACTAGATATTATTTGATTGATATGCTTTATTCCAACCTATCATTTTTGACTTAATTGTATATTTGAATATAAAATGCATCCCTATGGAGAACATGTATTAGAGCATAGATCATGGTTCTATTAAGATTTCTATATATTATTTACTTATTTGCTGTCAACTTATCTCTAAATGTGGTGGGTTGCTTCTCTCCTTTTCCTCTCAAGGTTCTCTTTGTGTGTGTGTGTGTGTGTGTGTGTGTGTGTGTGTGTGTGATGTGCATGACCATGCTCGCACGTGCACATGTGTGTGTGTGTTATGTTGTTACTGTATTGTTCTTTGAGACAGGGTCTCAGAATATAGCCCAGGCTGGCCTGGAACTGTTTAATTCTCCTATTTTAAGCCTCTTGAATACTGGGTTTGCAGTACCATCACACACACCTGCCTTTCTCCTAACAATTTCTCTGTAAAGAGTCTACTATACTAATCTTACTGTCTTCATGTTGCTGGCTCTCTGTTGCTGAATTTTTCATTTCAGCCACTGTGCATTCAGTTCTAGTTTTGTTTTATTTCAATTTCTGCCTCTATTGATTTCCTATGTTTGATGAGACACTGTTCTTCTGGGTTCCTTGGTTCTTTTTCCTTGGTTTGCTTTGAGTATATCTAAAAGTTAACTTAAGCCCCTTTTCTATGAAGTCTAATATCTGTCTCCTAAGGAGCAATTTCTTCTTAATTTTTTTTGTATATTCCTTATAACCTTTTCTTGAAAACTGATCATTTTAAATATAGTAGCCATTGAAGACCAACTCTTTTTCCCTAGGGTTCCTTGTGTTGGATTTGTTAGTTTAGTAACTTTTACAAACTCATTTTGGAATGGCAGTGTCCTTTATTGCTCATAGTTACTGGTGTTCAGCTAGTGATTTAACCTGAGAGCCCCTGAAGCTAAGGCCCAGAACATTTTTGCTGTTGCGGATAGCTCTGTGTTGGGGCATTACTCCTTTCAGCCTTTGCCCAGGGCATCCACAACTGTGTATCAACTTTATCACTCTATACTTGCATAGCTCCAGAGGTGAAAGATGAGGGTGTTCTTGGATCTCTCCCAAGCTGACACCACAATCCTCCAGTGTACTTGAGAGGCTTTAAAGCCTCCATTTTGCCATCTATCTCCTTCCTTCATCTTTTTTTCCCTCTTGGGGCTTTCTTTTTTCTTTTTCTTTTTTGTCTATGCCCATGTGTTTTCCTTTGCACAAGAAGTAATGTCGGATATTTTTTTGCCTTTGCATGTGTTCTAGTTAACTCTCATTGTTGCTGTAATAAGCACTGACCAAAATAAAACTGGGGGAGTGTCTTAGTCAGGGTTTCTATTGCAGTGAAGAGACACAATGATCACAGCAACTCATATGAAGGAAAACATTTAATTGGGGGTGGTTTACAGTTTTAGAAGTTTAGTCCATTATCATCATGACAGGACATAGCTGCATGCAGGCAGACATGGTGCTGGAGAAGGAGCTGAGAGTTCTACATCTTGATCCACAGGAAACAGGAAGTGAACTATGTACCACACTGAGTATAGCTTGAGCACAGGAGATCTCAAAGCATCCCTCCCCCCACGGACAGTGACACACTTTCTCCAATAAAGCCACATCTACTCCAACAAAGTCACACCTCCTAATAGTGCCACTCCATGTGGAAGCTATTTTCCTTCAAACCACCATAGGGAGGAAAGGATTTATTTGGCATGCAGGTTATAGTTCATTTCTGAAGGAAGACAGGAACAGAAGCAGATACCATGGAGGACCTTGCTTACTGACTTGTTTCCCTTGGCTTACTCAGTTACCTCTCATAGGCAACCCAAAACAACTTACCTAGAGATGGCACCAACCACCATGGGCTGGGCTCACCCACATCAATTAGCAATAAAGAAAAATCCCCGCAGACAAGCCTGGGCCATTCTGAGGCTTTCTCTTTTCTGGTGTCAAGTTGATAGATAAAACTGACTATGACAAGTACTTTCAACAATTTTTTGCTGGGGCTGCTCAAGGCAGGTCCTGAGCTAATCCCTTAGGGAACCCAGACAGGACAGCCACCCGGCCACAATTCTTTGAGCCTGAGTCCACACTGCCCACCTTATAACAGTACACAAGCTAGGAATAGGAGTGGAAGAGAAATACCAGCTTCCTTGACCCAACGCTTGGCAGTTTCTGGTTCCTGAGCTTTACTTAAGTTCATTTTGATTGGTTTTGGTCAGTTTGTCTATATACATACTTGCCCAGTCTCTCTCTCTCCCTCTCTCTTTCCCCAACTTTGTTGCCACCTCTAGTGGAAGAATAGTTTTGATGTTCTACCCTGCTAATTTTGGTGACTTCTATTTCCAAAGTTTTAAGAATTCATTCTGAATCCTTGTAGGTAAATTGATTGTTCATCACTTTGTCCTCATTTCACAAGATGTTAATGCACATGTGTGTGCATGTGTGTGTGTGTGCATGTGCTTGTGTGTGTGCGTGCGTGCGTGCATGTGTGTGCGTGTGTGTGCATGCATGCGTGTGTGTGTGTGCGTGTGTGTATGTGTGTGTGTGCTATATGTGGATGTACTTATCTATGAGTATACATGTGGAAGCCAGTATATGTGGAGGCCAATGTAAATTGACTTCAGTGTCTTCCTCTATCATTGTTCACCTTACTTTCTAAGAAAAGATTTCTCACTAAACTTGGAGTTTGTAGTTCAGCTACACTGGCTGGCCAGCAAGACCCTGGGATTTGTCTATCTCTACCCACCTTCAGCACTGGAGTTATATATGTGCCCTGCCATGCCCAGCTTTTTACATGTGTTATAGGAACACAAACTTAGGTCTTAAACTAGCACAATGACCACTTCACTCACTGAGCTATCTGTCCAGCCACAAATGTTGGCTTTTCTAATACACTCCTGGGCCTTCACATAGCAACCTACTACTTGCTATAGCTGAGGAAGGAGCTCCTGCCTTAGTTTCTTCTTTGCATTTTGTACTTTTACCCAAAAGGTCTTTTCTGTTAGCTTTGTCTGATCATTTGAAACAGGGTTTCTAGCCCAGACTAGGCCTAGAACTTCCTATGTAGTTGAGAATGACCTTGAGCTTCTGGTCCTCCTGCCTCTATCTCACAAGAATTGGGATTACAAATCTATATCACCATACCCAGTTTGAGTTCTGGACTTTCAAATTGGTTGCAAAAGGCTTCCTTGCTCCAAAATTGCAGAATAATTTGTTCTATTTTCACTATTACAAATTGTAAGAAATTATAAAGTCAAATTCTCCCACATTAAAAGCCTTAATCACTTTGAATATCTCTGGTATAAATTATGGTGAATATATTCAAGATTCCCCATGGATGTTTAGGTTCTTAAACAGAGATACTCTACTTTGTTTTTATTATTTATTTGGTGTTGTGGGTCAAATCCAGGACCTCACGTACACTAAACGTGTGCTCCATCACTGTGCTCCACCTCTCTTCCACAAACAGATTCACTTACTAGCTTTGGTCAGTGAATTTAAATTTCCTCAGAAGAATTTGAAATTGTGAAACTAGGTATGATAGTGTATGGGTATAATCGCAGCACAAAGGAGGCTGATGCAGAATGATTACCATGAGTTCAAAGCCAGCCTGGGGTACCTGGAAAGATGCTGTCAGGATAACAAATCAGGACAACCTGGGCTATAACACAGAGAAACCCTGTCTTGAAAAATAAAGAAGCGGCTGGAGAGATGGCTCATCAGTTAAGAGTGCTTGTTGCTCTTGTAGAGGACCCAGGCTCTAGTCCTAGTACTCATATGGCAGTTCACACCATCTGAACCTCCAGTTTCAGGTGATCTGATGGCCTCTTCTGTGTACTGTGCACAGACTTATGTACAAGGAAAATACACATGAAATAAAATGAATATATGTAAAACAAACTTAACAAGCAATGAATCATGGCATTGCTCTTATTTTAGGATGACTTGATTCTGATTTGCCTGAGGCCTTACTAATTTAAAGACTTCATTGAGCTTGGGCAACCCATGGGAGAGAGCCTACTGTATTTTGACCTGTAAATGGTAATGGCAGTTTCTGTCCTGCCTATCCTGTGGGGTTTCTACAAAATTAACCATGGAAATGCCTATTCGAGGGCCATGGAGCCTGTAAAATATTAAATGTGTAAGACGGCAATAATGAAAGGAGTGAAAAAGGAGCACTTTACATCTACTGGTGCTTATTTAGACTAAGCACCATGCTGCTGTGTCAGCACATAGCAGTTGGCTGATAAATGCTGGAGTGTTGACTGAATTCTATCGCATCTTTGATTTGCCACATGTTCATATTGTATTCCACCAATGGAAATACTGCAGGTAGCTAATCTCTTGGTACCTGAAGTGGGGTAGAAAGTATAATAAAGGGGATATAGTATGTTAAAAAGTAAGCAATGCTTGAGAGAAAGAAAATAGGCAAGAAAGAGTGTTGAGATGGACACCTTCAATGGGGTGCTTAGAAAGTCAACAAGAAGGCAACATTTCAATAGATGTAAAGGTGATGAGAGGGAACAAGCAAAGGCAGAAGTCAGTTTGGCAATGCAAGACTACCTGGGGAGCATGGGAGTAGGAGGGGCTTGAGGGGAATGAGAAGCAGGAGCTAGATCTGATACAGCCTGCTGCTGCCTTACCTAAACTAAGCTAGAAAGCCCAGGAAGGGTTCCAGCGAATGATTCAGGTTCCGACAGAATCCCTTAGTGGGTCCAAGAGAGATCAGGAAGGGAAGTGTAAACCCCTAGGAACTACTTAAGAAATTATTGGAGGCTGGACTATGTTGGGGGTAGTGGAGGGCAGTTAGATTCTGTGTAATTGGTTGTTTTATTACTTTTTATTCTTTGGCCCTTTGGGGGGCTTGCCACTCAGCACCCAAATACACACAGAGGCTTATTATTACTTATAAACACCTGACCTTAGCTTGACTTATTTCTAGCCGACTGTTCTTAAATTATACCATCTACCTTTTGCCTCTGGACTTTTACCTTTTTCTATTTCTCTATAGCTTTTCTTTCCTTCTTATTCCATGTCTGGCTGTGTGGCTGGTCCCCTTCTTTCCTCCTTGTTCTCTTGCTCCTCCTACTCTCCTCAGAGATTTCTTCTCCTATTTATTCTGTCTGCCTGCCAGTCCTGCCTTTCCTTTTTCCTGCCTCGCAATTGGCCGTTCAGCTCTTTATCAGACCATCAGGTGTTCTAGACAGGCAAGGTATTACAACTTCACAGAGTTAAACAAATGCAACATGAAAGAATGCTCCACATCTTTGCATCATTAAACAAATGTTCCACAACATAAACGAATGTAACACATCTTAAAATAATATTCTACAACAAATATGGATCTGTCAAACTGGGGAAGAGGCTTGTGGGTGGGATTGGTAAAATGTTGGGTGTGGAGTGAGAATCATGGATGACTGAAATGTCAGTTGAATAACTACTTATGCCTCCTTTTGCACATGAGGAAACTGAGGCCTTGCGTGGTTAGGGGTCCCTCCCCTGAGGGCCTGGACCAGGATCTGCCTACAGCCCTGGCACTGCAGTGGGCCTCTTTCTGTCTAGAAACAAGAACTGTAGGGTCAAAGGTTGAAGCCTGCTCACACGCTCCTATCACTGTGTTCCCCTTTGTAGAGGGAAGCCAGGAGAAGTACGCAGCCCCACCAGATGGGCCGCCTCACTCTATGACTGCCCACTGGTGCTGCGGAGGCTCATTCGCAAGGAAGACATCCGGGCTGGCTGCAAGTGTATTGTGAAGGCACCCCTGGTGTCTGACTTGGAGCTAGAGTGCTTCCTGTCTGCACCCCGAGACCCCAACCAAGTGCTGGTGTTCGGGATAATGTCAAGCCAGAATCCCAACAATACTGCACAGCTGCAATGGCTGCTAGACACACTGTATAGCCATCTGCAGCAGGGCCGTTCATCACCCTGCACCCAGGTTGGTTCAGGATCCAGTGAGGAGACCCCTTGGGCCAGGGACAGAGAGAAGGACCAAATATAACCCCCACTGTATGAGGATGGGCTGGGTGTCTGACAGTTCCTTTTCTTTCCTGGGCCTTGACATACACTCCCCATTCTGTCTGCAGCATTTCATCCCATCTTCTCTCTTCTGCTCATTCTTCTCTACCAGGATGAATGTCACCACATCCGAGCAGGTGCTTCTTCTAACTTTTGAGACAAGGTCAAGACACAGTTCAGTATATGTTTGTGGACTGGCCCCAAGTCCCTCCGTATGCTGGACTTGTGCCAGGCTCTGGGCACCTATTGCTGGTTCAGCATGAGCCAGTCCCTGAAGGAATTCTCAGTATGACTGCAGCTACAGAAGGTCTTTGAAAGGGGCATGGCAGGACAGCTCTGGAAAGTGTGACTTCTGTCTCCTTGGCTCAGAAATAGCAGCCTAGAATGCTCAGGACTTTGGCAGGCAACTGAGTATGCCTGGCAGCGCCTGTGCAGGAATGAGGACAGTTTGAGGTCCCAATTTGTCTCAGAGGTATTGGAGTACAAGGTTTAGGGCACAGGGAACCTCCTCCCTCTAGAGTTGTTCCTAAGCCCAGCCTCATCATCCTGAGTGTGCCTTCATTTAAAATGGTGTTGGAGAAGCCCCCAGACTCATGTGGACATGTGAGCTAGGTGACTTCTTCTAAACTGTCTTTCCCCTAAAGCCTGTGCATTATCCCTGCCCTACTCCCAGCACCCCACCCTCACCTCCACCCTCCACTCCCACCCCGCTGCTGCAGAGTTCTGAATTTGTGTGGGAAACTTGGGGTAGGGGTCTGCCTGGATACTCCTCCTTAACCTTTCTTTCTGGGAGTGCTGCCCGCCAGCCTGTTCCAGGAGCTCAGGATTTAGGGCCTTCTAAAGTCAGATGTCCTCTTCCCCACCAGGGTCCTTCTCTTAACTCTTTTCAAGAGAGTATCCAGCCCTGCAACAGAGCCACATTTATTTCATGCATTCGTTTCCAGTTTACTTCAGTTTAGACAATGTTCACTGAGAACCTGCTCTGGGCTCACCTGTTTCCAATGGCAATGTACAGTTGGCTGTAGTTCACCTGGGGGCTATTAATGGTTCACTAAAGAATAAAATGCTTAGGTGTCTTATTCCAGTCACAAGCAGTGTGAATGGGGCCAAGATCTCCTGAAGTAGTTGGAAGGGGTGGAAGGAATGGCGGTGAGTCTGCAGATAGGCATGGAGGGTAGTGTTGGTCTTTACAGAGACTGCACTTCTGCCCTGGCTAATAACTGGTCATTAATACTCTCATCCCACAACGGCTGACTGAACACCACAAAGGGGTCAAGAGGGGCAGCCAGGGAGAGGTGGGGTGAAAAGTTCCTCAGAGCTGTGCAACATAGCTTTCTAAATCTGGTCCATTTAAGGCAGGACTCCCTCCAGAGTGAGGGACATCATAGTCCACAGATTCCAGGGCAAACCTAGTGCTGTCACATGCAGGAGGGTCACTCTAGTGATGACGTCCTCCACAGAGAGCTCAGAGCAGATCTGGAGACCTCCTCTGAGGACAGTGATGGCTTCAAGGAAGTTAACGCATGTATTCTTGCATCAGGGTGACCAGTTCCCACATCTCTATTTGGCAGTGCCGGCATGACCCTTATCGTCTGCTGCAGTATGACATAGATAGCCCCCTGCAGAAGGATCCACCCCTAATGGTGAAGAAGTTTGCTGTGGTGCACGGGATGGTTTTGGTGAGCAGGGGCCCTGCAAAGGGCTAGACATCCATCACCAACCACTACTGTCTTAGCCAGGTGGGGGATGGGGGTAAAGCAATCTTCTCCCACCCACACTGAGGCCCAGAGAACAGGACTTCCTGACAGTCACCCAATAGACTCCCATCCCTATCCTAGGAGATGGAGGGGTTGGGTGACATTAACAGAGAAAATCAAATTCTATTCATCTGATTCTTATTAAATTATACTAAAATATTATAAAACTTTGTATGTTTATTGAAAAATAGGGTATACAATCTAGAAAATATTTTTGGTTGTGAGCCTAGCCTTTTACGACTGAGCCATCTCTCCAGCCCTCTAGAAAATAATGACACCTTCCTACCACCCAGGACCTTGCTCATCTATCCAGCACCTAGGTTCTGGAGCCCCTACTAGGCCACATCCACCTGACACTGTAGTATCTGGCCTTTGCTGTCTTTCTCCACACACGTATTTTAGGACACCGTCTTTCCAATAAGATAAGAGAGCACCATCCCACATCTTCAGTTTATAGCACCAGCATTTTTACCACTGGATGAGTCTTATCACTACCCATGCTGCTTTTGTTGGACAGTTGGGTTCTTTCCCTTTCTCTCTTCTTCATGTTTTTCTTTTTCCCATAATAATGGTATGATGAATACCCCCGTCTAGCCATCTCTAGACAGATGTCCATGTTGAAGAATGGAGTAGAGGGTATGAGACCTCCATTCCATGAAATGAGCTGAATGGTACATCCTATTATGTGGGTTTGAAGCAGAAGGGGCTACACAGCTCTAGGTAGGTGGGTAGGAGTCTTGAAAGTATGAAGTGTACATCTGACAGGCCCCCAGTAGGGGTCAAAAACTGGGCAGGTTGGGCTGCCCTCTGACTCAGGAGGGCCTTGCAGGGGCTAGGCTCAATCATGTCTCCCTGGGTTGCTGTGGGAGGGTAGCACACTTTCCCATGCTGTCAAAGGCCTGAGTCCTATCCCAGCTCTGAGGGACCTGTGGCCAGGCCTACTAAGATTTGGAACTTGGCTGTCATTATCGGTCATGCAACTATGTCGGTACACTAAAGTGTTTCTTACTTTATTTCTTTCCTATCTTCCAACAGATGTTTGCTGGGGGGAAGCTCCTTTTTGGGGGCTGTCTCCTAAATGGCTATGGCTTCAGCAAGCAGAATCTACTGAAACAGATCTTCCGGGCTCGACAGGATTGCAAGATGGGCTACTTCCTGCCAGACAACTACAAATTCAAGTAAAACTGGATAAGGCATCACACAGAATGGGATAATGGGGCAGGGGACTTGGGCTATGGGAAGGCCGTGGGTGAGAAAGCAGGTAGTCCCAAAGGAGTGAGGTGGGGGAGAGCCAGAGCCAGGAAAGTAGAGTTCAGACTCTTCCTATAGTCCCCTGAGCAAAAGCTACAGAAGGAGGGTTTTGCAGGTGCACAAGGGAAGAGGAAGAACAGGCAGGAAGAAGTGAACAAGGTCGTAATGTTTGTCTCTTTGAGTCGAAAGTTTGGAGAAAGGGCTGTGTGGAGAAAAGAAGGCACTGCTTGTTTGCACAATGTCCTGCTCAGATGGAGATAGTGTTAATATGTCTGGGGTGGGCAGGAGGTTCAGTCAACACCCATCAGGTCCAACCTGTGTGCACATTAACCTTGGCTTCTATTGGATTGCCAGGTGGGTCCCATAGACACAGGCAGTCATTGGTGGAATAAGCTTAGGTATCAGCATCCAACTAAGGTGCTGCCACCTACTAAGCATCTCCAGGCTGGTTCTGGTGTGTGGCAGAAGGTAGTCTGAGCTCAGGACACTCTAGTCTAGTCCAGGAGGAGCCCGGGCTTTATGCTAAAGGCTGCATTCGAGGAAGACTGGCAGGTTCCGGATTCCATTGTGCTCCACAGTGCAGGTTCCTGAGAAACTTGCTAGGTTGGATGTCCTAAGACAAGGTTAGAGCCCCACCTTGGCCTTGCATTATCTGGGTGACTGTCAGGTGGGCTGATGAGGTGGACTCCCAAATCTTTAACTCTTTGCCTTTACAATGAAGACAATACCTCAGTCTCGCAGGACTATAAGGATTTCACAAAAGAGTATTTGTTAACAAGCTCTGTAAGTGGTAAACAATGATGAAATCCAGGATAATGTCATCTGTAATATCTGTACGCAGACCTAAGCTACCTGTGGCACACCCCTATAGCACCAAGTTAAGTCCCCCATGCCAATTTTCCATCTTTTGGTTTGTTTGTTTGTTTGGTTGGTTGGTTGTTTGGTTGTTTGTTTGGTTGGTTGGTTGGTTGGTTTTTCAAGGCAGGGTTTCTCTGTGTAGCCCTGGCTGCCCTGGAATTTGTTCTGTAGACCAGGCTAGCCTCAAGCTCAGAAATCTATCTACCTGCCTCTGTCTCCCAAGTACTGGGATTAAAGGTGTGTACCACCACGCCTGGCTGTAGCTTTCTATCTTGATGCCAGTTTACCCCAGGGAGCTGAGTTGGGTTTCTTTTCAGTCTGCTTCTCCCTGAGGTTGGGGATACAGTCATGGAAAATCTATGAAGGTCACACCAAGTGACCCCAATATTTTGGCTGGAAGAGGATGAGCCTGTGGGGATAAGGCAGGACAGACAGAAGATCCTGAGTGTTCTGAGTCCCTATCAATCAGAACACCAAGAGAAGAGAGTAGAGCGGCTGGAGACCAGACGTTGGCAGGTCCAAAGAGTTAAAGCTGAGTTTCAGGGGGCTGTTCACAGTTAATGTGCCAGAGATATGTTGGGTCTTACTGGGCGTTTATGTCCATGAACTCAGCACCTTAGATCCCTGAAACAAAAAGATACTAGGAAACAGCAAAAGAAGACAGATTTGTTTACAGGTTGAACAAATAGGAGTCTAATTATTACCCCCCACTGTGCTTGTGGCCACCTTATAGTTTATGGAAAGCTATGCAACAAAGGATACGGTATATGAAAATTTATCTGTGAGCCGAGAGTTCAGCTCCCCCACCCAAGCCTCTGAGTCCTTGGTGGGAGGGCACAGCAGGTCTGTAGCCAGACAGCCTCAGTGGGAAGACATGTAGAATGTGGTCCTCACATGAGCATCCCTGAATGAAACTGTGTCCACCTGCACACAGCACTCACACTTAGCCCCTGCCTCCTTCTCTAGGGTTGGGGACAGCTAAGGGAGGTCACATGTGGTTTGCAGGCTCCACTTCCTGTGTCTGTGAGCGGAGAGGTGTTACCCTGCCATGCTCACACTCCAGTGAGGATTAGGTACAAGAGGGACCAGGTTAGGGCAGTGTGAGATTTACAGGGAAGCTAAGGGGATGAGAGAGCAGACCAAACAGAGGAAACAGTTTGTCCCCTGGAAGCACAAAGGGACTTAGCCTGCAGCAGTCCCAGAAGTATGTATATATGAGCCCCCCCCCATGTAGCAGCGAAATGGCTAGTAGAAACATTTCCTGTCTCCCTCCACCTGGGTTCTTATCCTTCCTTTCCTCAAGAATGAAGTGGACCAGTCAGTGAAGACAACCAATAGGAGGTTGGTTGATTGCTTTAGTGCCAATTTGAGATTAACAACTTTAAATGGGAAAAAAAAACCCCAACTTTAAACAGGTTGGTACACAGGTTTTGACAACTTAAATGGATCAGGTTTGAATTCTTGCTAGCAGAAGGATGGTAGCCTCTTAGAGCTCTTTCAGCTCTGAAAAGTCTAACAGCATAAAAATTCTTGGAGGGCTTCAGGGCACCAATGTAGAGCAGTCCCTTGCAGAACAAATCTGCTGGTCAAACAACAGGAATGCAAAGAGCAGCAGGTCATGAAGGCTGAAAGCAGCTCAGGAACGAATTCTCATCTGCAGTGGAAGTATAGCATCTCGGAGGCTGAGGCAGAAATGAGTGCTCCTGCCTGCAGCTACTGTTCATGTCCTGGAGGCTGGCTCACATGAATTTCCTGCATAGGAACAATTCTGTCCCCTGCCTATCTTAAAGGCTGCCTTCAGTGAGGGAGGCCTTCTTTCAGTGAAGTTGAGCAACTGGCTGGAACCCAACCTGAAGTCTTCCTTTTCTTCTTCCTCCCTCGGTTCCAGCAACACTTCTGTCTCTTCATCCCCAGACCTTCTGTATGTACTGGGTACCTGATGGACCCTGATTGGCTGAATGTGGGTATGCAAATAAAGTGGAAAATAGGACCAATCATGGAAGAGGTGTTAAACCTGCTTGGGGAGGGAGAAGAGCCCTTAGTCCTCCAAAAAGTTGCTTAAAAGTTCACAATCAGGTTGTGAAGACTGTCTTCAGAGACAGGGACATTAGAAAGAGTATTAGTCTGTCCCTAGTTGCTACAGGAGCGCACTGGGGGAGATTTTGGTCAGGTTTCTTCTTTTTTTCTTTTGTGGCAGCAAAATACGCATCTTGTGGCCCTTTGCTGCCTATGGGACATGGCATGGTCATGAGGGAGAGGAGTGTGGAACTGTAAGCTCCAAGTTCTCTGCTCTGTATTGCTAGACTCTGGGTAGGTAGCTGTGTCCAGAAAAGCAACCCAGGACCCTGAGCCTGAGCCAGGAGCTCTTGGCACAGCACATAAACTTTACAGAAGGAGAAACTGAGGGCCAGCAAGGAAAAGGATGTGCTTTGAATAGGGGATAAGTCCAGGCCGCAGTACAACTATGACCTTTGTTTTCAGTCATGTCCTGAAGGAATGGAACATAACCTTTTTAGGGCTGTTCTTACAGGAGACAATCAGAGTCTGTCAGAAACGGCAGCATTCTGCAGGGACCAAAGTGCTTCGAAAACAGTCTTGGCCCCATAAACTGAATGCTGTATAATCTGTAATGTGCACAGTGAACCACAGAGAACCTTACAATGGTCGTGAAATCTGTGAGAGACAAAGTCCTTTGTAAATTGCCGCATCCCTGATAAGTCACAGTGGGTAGTGGGAGCTGCTGAGTGCCCTGTGAACTGGGGTGGGGGGGGTATTCTAGGCCTCCTCTCAGACCAGCTAAACCTAAACAGCAGAGCACTTTGCAAGCTCTCACATGCCGTGCACAGTTGCCAGTCATCTATGAAGTGCCCTGCACAGCACAGCACTTGGTAAACTACATGGCAGTCTATGAAGGACAAAGCATCTTATAAACTGTCAAGTACCCTGTGACATACAGACTGGAGTGAAGCCTCGTAAAGATAATCTGGTATGCAAATGCCTGTGTGAGAACGTCAAAGGGTTTGTGAATAGTCATGATCTTTATGAACGTCAAGTGAAGTCTTGGTATGCTCTGAGTGCTACCAGTTGTGAGAGAGTTCTTCACCCCGGGTTACTGTTCTGTGCCCTATTTCCTGCCCACCCACCTTAGAAGAGGCAGGGTCACCTGAGCCACAGCAGGAGGTGGCCAGGGACTAGTGCGGAGAAGTGGTTGCAGCAAGGTGCCATGTTCCACAGATTCATGTACTGAAATCCTTAGCTCCATGGTGATGCTTAGGAACATGGACACTGGGAAGTGACGAGGTCACACACACAGAGACTATGAGTGGAGTTAATACCTAGAAACCAGCTTACCCCTTCTGCTGTATGAGAACAGTGAGAGGCTACCGTCCATGAGGATATCATCCATGAGTGTCATTGGGCACTGAATCTCCTGGCACCTTGATGGTGGACTGCCTGTTTTGAGAACTGAGTGCAGTTCATGTCAGTGATCTGTTTGCCGTGTAGGCACAGCACTTTTAGAGCAGCCCGAATAGCCACACTGAGTAGAATAAGCAGCATCTGCGCATCATCTCAGTTCTGAGGACTGGAAATTGGATCCAGGTACCAGAGGACCATAGTCCCTCTCAAGTCACATTCTAGCCTCTATTTGGCTTTGGTGACAGCATTACTCCAGAATGACCGCATCACAACTAATTATATCTATACTGATGCCAGGGTTCTGGGGTTAGAACTTCTGCATATGAATTTGGGGGACACATTCGGTCCACAGCATTGCATGATGGCATCATTTCATTGACTGCTCCTTTTCTGCTTTGCAAAGTCCTCTGTATCCTGCGGGCATTGCCTATGGGTAGCATGGACCAGGTTGCTGATGGCCTGGGAACAAGGGCTACACAGTCCTATATAGAAGCCAAGGTTTCCCGGGGTTCCCAGAGCAGACAGTTTCTCCTTTGGCACAAATGGGAGGAAAAGTATTTTGCTGGCCTGTCAAGGGACTGGGATAGGGTGTTATAGCACTGAGTGAACCCTAGACTCTCACCTCTGATCCCCTATACTGTGCCTTCCTACCACCCCTCCCTGCAGCATGTCAACCTATATCACAAGCCTGGAAGATTCTGAGTCATCTAAAAGACCCCCATCTGAAGATTTCAAAGGAAGTGTCTCTTCATTGGCCCTTGGGGACAAAATGGAAAAAACACCTTCTACCCCCCCTGACAAGTATGTTTTACCCATGTTTCTGGTTGGCAGATTAGGAATGGCTCATTATAGGATCTCTAGCTTAATCACAGGCCACTAAGGCTACCATGGCATAGCTTATGCCTTGGAAATTTGTGTCTTTCCAGCCCCTGACTTCCAGCCTGTTTTGCAGTATCCCATTGGGTGTCAGGGTTGTGCACTAGGATATAACACTTTTCAGCAAGGCCCCACAGTCTGGGCCCATCTGTCAGAAGGATGGAGGCCATCCCCAACTCCAGCAAGTTCCTTGGTGATGGTGACAGGGAACCAAATCAAAATTCTGTAGTGTGACTCTTTCCAGAAAGATGGAAAAGTGCTAAAATTAAACTAATGGTGCCACTGGTCCCCCAAGTTGGAGATGTCCCCTGCCACTCTTCCCTCCAGGGCCATGCCCTTATCATATGGGCCATGCCCTGCTTGCTTGTTGCCTAATGCCTGCTTCTTCCTGTTGCATATTTAGGTTGAAACAGCCTGAAGAAGAAATGCGGCCTTTCTTCAAGAGTAGGAGGAGCAATCAGAAGATAAGTAGCTGGAAGAAGTCAGGTTCTAAGAAGTGATACTGGAAGAGCCAGCGATGCCCTCCCCACACCCAGCCCTACTACTTCCTGGTCTCCCACCACCCTTCAATAAATGTGCATGCCTCCAGCATCTGGGTGAGGCGGTGGTGGGTGGGAAAGGCCCAGCTTTGACTCCAAGAAGGCCCGAGGCCTCCCCAGCTAGTTTCAGGCCATGTTCTTGGAAACTTGCTACTTCCAACTCAGAGCTTCCTCTGTGTCCAGGAGTAAGCCTGAATCTGCCATTCTGGTGAACAAATGTCTCATGGTCCAGGGCCTGCCTGCTCAACCATTCAGCAACCCTGCAGAGCCTCAGAAGGGTCTGGACGGTGTATCTCACCCTCTGTCAAGTGGGAAAGACTTCTGATAGATGAGAAGTCTGGAAGATGAGAAAGGAGAGGGACACAGAAACGGAAAAGAGACTGAGGGAGTGGTGAAAAGAAATGAGGAAGCAGGCAGGAATGAGAAGGAAGGAGGGGCAGAAAGGGATGACGAAGGAAGTGAGAGACAAAGATGAAGAGGAGGAGTGAGCCGAAGGCAGAGTCCAGCAGACACCTTGCAGGCTCTCATCACCATTTAGCTCAGCAATAGAACACATGGCTGGGCTGGATTCTCCTTTTTCTGAGTGCATGGGCCTAGGGTATCCTTACCAACATCCAGGGGGCCCAGGCAACTGTCTTCTGGGGTGATACTTTGTCCTTACCTCTGAGAGAGCTGGACCTCTCACCATTGTGTGGTTGGTAAGAGCTGTGTTCCCATAGCAAGGATTGTGGAGGGTCTGCCTTGGCCTTTGTGCCTAGAGTAGTCTAGGTCCCAAACAGGCAGTATTCTGTGATGTATTTCACAGATAATCATTTGTGTCTTGCTTTTTCCATCTGAATTTGCCACAGCTTAGTATTTTTTAATTTTGTTTTGTAGCTTTCAAAGACATTTTTTGAGTCATGTGTTTCTTCCCCTAGAAGTGTATTTGAAGTGGCCTGCCCTGTTCTTAAGTTGCATATGTTGATATTTTCAGGCCTTGAGGTTCGTTAGGGGGTTTAGAGCCCTAACCATCCCCCATCCTTCCCCTCCAAACACAAAGACAGATAAAAGCAAGAAGACAAGAGGCAAAAGTTCTGTTCTATCCTCGCATCCTCCAGCCTGATGAAGGTCAGAACCAAGACCTCTGCTTAGGATAGAGTCTGCAATGAAGCCTCTGACCTGTGCCTCTCTGACCTTCAGGCTGTATGCTCTGCTGTGCTCAAGCGAATATGCTAAGCAGTCAGTGCTGTGTGCACCAGGAACAGAGGCAGGGCAGGTCCTGGTCCTCTGCAGGGTCTTCTACAGGGGGCTCATCACCCTGGAGGGCTGCCTGTGAACAGGAACACCTCCCACTAGCAGAGTAGGCAGTGAATGTTCAGGGCAACACCATCAGATCGCTCCTGGAGGAGTAGGAAAAGGACAAGGAGGAGGACAAGAAGGAGAAAATCCTTCCCCATGGAAATGACAGGAGAGAGAGGTAGGCTTTCTTCCACAATGGCTCCCACAAAGCAGGCTAGGTGTCTTGAGCTGTAAACTCTGTTGATTAGAGCAGGGCTTCTTAAACTTTTCTCACTTAGTACAAGAAATTTCTGCATAATCCTGGGCATATATAGGTATGTAAAACAGGTATGCAAATCAGATATTTACTAATGAATAATAAATTTATTTTAAAGCAATTCTTTGATATACCTATGATTTTCCATTTACTAAAGATGAAAGCAAATTTGCATCCTTATGCAATGAATGTACTTATGTATTTTATGTAAGGAATTAAATCTTGCCAAATATTTAATGCTATAAAAGTTAGAGCATCTTTCCTCTTTGCAGAGTTGATAGTCATTCTGATTTTCTAATCTTCAGTGCTAAGAATACCACATTACAAAAAGTGGCAGAATTACATTTGGGGCCATTTTAAAAATGGCTGGGAAATTTTAAAATATGCATTATATCCAAGTAAGGTTTTTCCTAAAGATACAAAGCATCAAATACTAGTCAACATCACTCCCCATATAAAATACTAAAGAAACCAAATGCTGACTAACCACACTGGTGAAGAAATATAGCAAATACAACCATAGCAAACCAAAAATAGAAGATCAACATCTTCAAAAGGCTGATGAGGGGGCTGGAGAGATGGCTCAGAGGTTAAGAGCACTGGCTGCTCTTCCA
>LOEQ01003805.1:33794-50038 GCA_001685075.1 Bramus lutescens
TTCAGCTCCCAGTCCTGAGCTTTCCTGAAGCTGTCAGCTCACATGTGGGAAGAAGAATGGGTCGTGCCCGCAGCTGGTCCAGTTTGGAGAGAAGAAACTAGGAAAGGGAGGGCTGAGAGTGTGCTGGGGTGGAGAACAGGTGCTGGGGTCAGGTGCCCAGGGTCTAAGCTCATCCTGTGGGTCTGGGCAGGGGGCTTCCAACTGCAGATTATGGCCTGCTAATGAGTGAAAAACCCATTTGGAGGATGTGAGCCACATTTTGAAGGAGGAAACTGGAATAGGAAATAGCACAATGCATGTAGAAAGGTGGCAGGCTTTGTTTCAGCCACCCTGAGTGTAATACCTGAGACACAGACCTGAAGCATACACCACCCCCTTGCCCCAGCTGTCTGTGCATGTGACCTTGGATACTATTTGAAATGAGTAATGTTGGAGGGCCTAGTCTGTTGTGGGTGGTACCACCCCTGGGAAGGTGGTTCTGAGTCATATAGAAATGCAAGCTGAGCAAGCCATAAGGAACAAGTCAGTAAGCAGCATCCCTCTAGAGCCTCTACCTCAGTTCCTGCCTCCAGGGTTCTGCCTTGAGTTCCTGCCTTGACTTCCCTTGATATGGAAGTATAAGTCAAACAAACCGTTTCTTCCCCAGGTTTCCTCTGGTCATGGTCTTTATCACAGACATAGAAAGCAAACTAAGTTTGTGTGGCATACGTGCACATGCGGGTGAGTGTGCACAGTTGTGCATGCAGAGAGGCCAGAGGACATCGGGTGTCTTTCTCTACCATGCTTCACCCTATTCCCTTAAAGACAGAGTCACTCCCTAACCTGGAGCTAGGCTGGTGCCATTGTCCTGTCTACTGCCTCCACCCCAGAGAGTGCAAGAGCTTTGGACTCAGGTCCTCATGCTTGTGCAGCCTGCGCTTTTGGCCACTGAGCCATCTCCTCAGCCCAGATTTTGGTCAATCTAATATGCATGTAATGCTACTCCCATTGTCTTTTAAATTCTATTTCCCTAATGAGTATCTTCCTACAAGTCATTTGCCATTTTTATCTCTTGTTTTTGGTTTTTCAAGACAGGTTTCCTCTGTGTAGCTGTGGCTGTCCTAGAGATCCACCTGCCTCTGCCTCCTGAGTGCTTGGGATTAAAGATGTGAGCCAAACACAGCCTGGCTCTCTTCTCTTCTTAAGTGCAGTGCTTATTTGAGTGTTTGGTCTGTTTTGTTAATAAAGTTGTTTTCTCTTCATTAGTATTTATATTTATAGATATTATTTTTATATAACCCTCTCCCCACCCAAGCTGGGCCTTGTGTATGCTAGGCAAGTAAGTACTTACCTCTGAGCTTCAGCCTCAGTCCTTGGACAACAGTCCTTTATTGGATACGGCTTCTGCAAATATTTTCTGTCGTGATCAGTGCTGTTTAAATTTTCTCTGGAATTTTGTAATTTTGCTCTCTATGCTTCCATCTATAATCTTTTATGAATTAGCCTTTATGACAAGCTTGAGTCCTATGCAGAGTGACTGTTTGGCACTTGCTGGCCCAACATGACTTTCATACTTTCTCCATCATGGCACCTTTGCCCCTCTGTAAATGGATGGTTGACAGCATTCTGTGGGTTTGTCTATGGGTTCTTGGTTGTGTTTCATTGATGTGTTGTCTTGTCCTTCACCATGGCCACAGAGACTTGATGTTACCTGTGATACAGTATGTCTTGAAGCCTAGGGGTGTCTCCAAGCTTTGTTGTTCTGTCATTTTTCAGAAGTGGGAATCGAGATACCAAGATGTTAAGTTGTTTGCCCAAAGCCACACAGCCAGCCATCTTTCTTAAGGCTGGTGGGAATGCAGGCTGGCTCAGCACTTGAGAAAGCATTACAGCTCAAGTCATTGGACTACAAAGCTTGCATCTGGGACCTAGATTAAAACAGGAAATGAAGAAAGAGGGGAGAGAAAACAGAATAAGGTATTTTGATCATCAGCTCAATGGGATCTCAGATGATCGTGGAAACAAACTTCTGGGCATGTATATGAGCGATTCTGTACGAGAGGATAATTGGTCAGGCCCAGCCTAGATATGAGGGACACCGTTCCTTGTGCTGAGGTCTCAGACCACATGTGGAGAGAGAGTGCACACCAGCACTCATCATGCTGTTTCTCCCCAACTGTGGACCCCGTGTGGCAAACTCTTCATTCTCATGCTGAAAACAGGAGTTTCATGACTTCCTGCCATTGTAGGTGGGCGTTCCTCCTTTAATATGTCAGGTATTTGAAGTTTTTTGTTGTTTGTATGTGTGTGTCAGGCATTTGAAAAAGTAACTTCTACAGGAGATAACAAGAGAATGCCAGGCTCTCCTATGTCCCCCAAAGCCACCAATGGTGGTGAGTAGGGTTGTGCCACACTGGCCACTTAAGTGACAGCTAATTCCCCCAGGAAACAACGGTCTCTTTTCCCAGTGAAATGCGACATATTTGTGTGTACTCGAATGTGTAGCTCCTACCCAACCACAGAAATGAGCCAGACAGGAAACCAGTCCTGGCTGTGGGAAGAGAGACCCCAGACCCAGTCAGCATAATGCATGGTGTATTCAGTATTGACAAGGGCTATGGGACAATGAAGGGGGAGTCTGACTGAAGAGATGGCTTTTGAACAAAACCCTGAAGGAAGTAAGAGAGGAGCCATGCAGATGTCTGGAAGGAAAGTCTAAGCAAAGGTCCTGGGGTAGGTACGTGCTTGCAGCAATGACCCAACCAAGGATTTGCCAGGTCTTGGGGCACTAGGACGAAAAATAAGGGGGCACTGAGGGGAAAGGTGAGTCCTAAGGGAGCAACAGCCTTGGGGAAGGGGGTCTGGGGTCCTGGAAGGACTTTGGTTCTTACTCCAGGGAGGAGGAGCCACAGAGGTACTGAGCAAGGTAAGATCACAGTCAGTGTAGTTTTCACAGGGTCCCTGTGGCTGCTGGCAAGAATGGTGTCTGGCCCAAGATGGAGGCTGGGAAAGTGTGAATATGTTTTAGGGATCAAGCTAAGATTTCTTAACCAACCACCTGTGAGTGGCAGGGGAAAAGGTGGCAGGAACCTTCCAGAGTTTCTGGAGAAGGTTCTAGAGTCCTAAGGAACACCGGATGCCAGGAGCTAGGGCTTGTGTACCTTTGAGAGAAACCCCTGTCCCCCCATGGAGATCGTGCTAGTCTATGGGTCCCAATCCAACCTGTTACCCCTGCAGGTAAAGAAGGCGGGGAGGGGGTAGGGGAAGGGGAGAACATGTCTATCCAAGGTGTTTTCTGGGGAGGAGAAGCATTGGAGTGTCTGTATCCTGAAGAGCAGGTGTCAGCAATAGTCACACATGCATAAGAGCTAGGTGCAGCCTAGGTCCTAGAGCTCCTCAGGCCAAGATCTAGGGCTGGATGGAGAATTCACACCTTACTGGTACGGTAAATAGATCTCTTTAGCTGCCCAGATGTAAGTGCTTTCTTTGAGTTGAAATACATAGGCCTAGAGAAGAGATATCTTTGCACGCTCTCCCCAGCCTCCAGTCTTATCAAACATAGATAGTCTCACTCTGGATGCCACTCTGCCTGGAACCCCACCTTAACCTATGCCTTCTCCCCTCTTAGCCAGGGGAGAGCAGATCTGCTGAGCCTTCTGAAGCAACATTGTTGGGCTGGAATTCAGCGTGTGGCTTTGTGCCCTCCCTATCTCTAGTGACCTTGTATTCCTGGAGTCACGGTAAAGACAAAGACTGTCTCTTCAGTACACCTGAATTGAAAATGGGCACTTGCTGTCTGCTGCCGTCTCTCAGTCCCCTCCCTAAGCACAGTGAAAGTGTTTGCCTCTGTGGGCTTGACTCTAAGCACCCACCCAGCCTCCCAGTGTACCGCCTTATCGGACCCTTCTCAGTGGGCATGGAACATAAGGGTCCAGGAAGGCCCTCATTTTACATACGACAAAACAGAGACAAGAGGTCAGCTCAGCTCAGCTGGTGAGCAGATAACTGATCCAGGGTGTGTCAGCCCCCATGACAGTGGACACCAGCCTGGATCCAAGGCCCATGAAAGGATCCCCTAGGACTAAAGGGCAGAAAGAGAGTGGATAAAGGGATCTCAGAGCTAGGTCTTTTCCCCTATGCAGGAGCGCATTCAGGAAATGGCCAGTGCCTTTCCTTGCCTCATGCCCATTCTGCTAGGAATGAAGTGGACTCCCAGACATTGGGAACTCCTTCCATTCTCCCCCAGAGAGCTTCACACAATCAACCACCGTTGCTGACATAAGGAAGGTAAGGAAGACTTTTCTGAGTGTCCTGCAGCTGCTGACCTGGACCACAGCTCTCTGTGCCAGGCACCGTTCTTAGCTCTCGCAGTTACTGACTTGCTCATGCTTTCTAACAGCACAAAGCTGCGGGTGTTTACCATCCCCACAGCCAAGCATAGAGAAGCAGAAAACCCCCGTGACCACTCAGGAGAGCTGCGACAAGACTAGAAGTCAAGCCCAGAGACTACGACTGCACATGTGCCCAAACCCACTGGCCAGGCCTGTGTGGACAGAGGGGCCAGCATCTCCATACTCTTCAAAGTCATGGCCATATTGGCAGGAGTCTGGAAGACCCCTCTGGGCACATGCATCTAACCTGTGTTGTCGGCCCTGAACAGTTTCCCAAGTAGATGGCATGCCATTGTGTGCATACCCCTAATGACAAGGCTTTCATACTCTCCTGGCTGCCTGTGCCAGCTTCAAAGGAACCGCCTTCCTCTCTGTGGACGCAGCAACTGGCACATCCTCAGTGCTGACTGCTCGCTACTCTCAGACAGTATCTCAGATCTCCAAGGCTATTATCCCACAGCTGCCTGTCCTCTGCACAGGGTCCCAAGTTCTGCGGTTGTGACCCAAAGGCTTCTGAGGCGGCTTGGGTGATTGAAGACTGCCACAGCCACCTATGTGCTTTTAGGGCTGCTGTGTGTGGTGACTCTAGCCTCTCCACGTGTATTAGTCAGTGTTCTCTAGAGAAACAGAAAACTAATAGAATATATTTGTTATTATATATAAGACTTATTAGAGTGCCTTACAGGTTTTGGTCCAACTATTCCAACAATGACCATCTCCCCATAGGAAGTTCAAGAATCCAGTAGTTGTTCAGTCTGTGAAGCTGAATGTCTAAGCAGGTCTTCAGTATATACTAGAACCCAGAAGAAATTGGATCTAGTAGTAGTGAAGGAATGAACTTGCAGTGAGAGTGAGGACACGCAAGCAAAGGCCGAGTGCTTGCTTCTTCCATGTCCTTTACACAGGCTGCTACCAGAGAGGGATGTCCAGATTGAAGGTGGGTCTTTCTGCCTCAAAAGATCCAGATTCAGGGTGGGTCTTCCCTGAGCCTTCAAATCCCTTCATCAACACTAAGCCAAGGAATATCAGGTATCTCTGGCTCCTTTCCAGCAACCGTCTTTTGACAAATGCTTCAGCATTCGAACAAATTTTGACATTTGTTTTTAAACAGTGTATAAACAATATATTTATTCTGGTTAAAAGTCTAGTGGCAACTATGGATCTGCCGTGAGGCACATAAGTGTTGCCATGTCTGGCATCTCCTTCAGGGAAAGTCACTGCTGGTTTAGCAGACAATGAAGGATTACTTTCCACGGGCAAAGGAGGAAATGGCGTTGGGGTGTGTTGGGGGTGTCAGGTGTTGGGGGGAGTATTTTCTGCTAAGGGTGGAGAGATTTATTCCTCAGGTGAGAGAAACCCTTGAGAGTCTGAGGGTTCAAAGTTCTCAGTGCTAGGGCTCTTCCATAGGTCTCCATCTTGCCATAGGATCCCATTCTTAACTAATGAATGCCTCTACTTTAATTGCCTCTATTCTCCAAGGCTGGGACATGAATTTCCATTACAATTCATCCAATTCATTGCTCTTGTAATGAAGGCTTTAGTTTGATTTTCCACAACTTGAGCTCGATGACTGCTGGAAAGAAGCTATTTTTCCAGAGCACACTAAGAAACCTTTAGACTGTCTATGTGATACCAGAGCCACCCAGTCTTATGACTGAGTTCGTTGCTGCCCTTCACCATACTCTGAAACGCTAGAAGTTAGCCAATTTTTGTCACAGAGCTCACTCTTTAACTTTGTCAGTTTATCCAGAGTTGCTAGGAGCAACCCACCAATCTCATCATTTTCCTTCCTTATTTTTCCACAAATTCTCAAAAGTTTAGTATACAGAGTCACCAAATCTGTAGTCTCTCATGACTGGTGAATTAGCATAATCAAATGTATTTGTCTCTTTAAGTTTGTAAAATAGTTCACACCATAGGCTTTCAGTGCTCTTCAAGGTTCTAGGAAGGGCCTCAGTAAGTGTAAGCTTCAGCAGAGTGGAAAGCCTGTTCCAGATGCTTAAAGAGATTCATCCTTTATTCTTCTATTGCCTTTCACCACTCCTGGCACCAAAATCTATATTTAGTCTAGGTTCTCTAAAGAAACAGAACTGATAGAATATANTATATATATATAATTTTCAACTATTTCAACAATGGCTGTCTCCTGATGGAAAGCTCAGTAATGCAGTAGTTTCACAGTCCATGAAGTTGGATATCTCTGCTAGTCTTCAAGTATATGCTATAATCTCAGAAGAAGAAAAAAAGAAAGTAGGCTCTAATACCAGTGAATGACTTGCCAGCGAGAGTAAGGGTGAGCAGGCAAAGATCATGTCCTTCCATCTCCCATGCCTTTATATAGACTGCCACCTGAGGTGTGAGCCAGACTCAGGGTGGGTCTTCCACCTCAAAAGATTCAATCAAGAAAATTCCCTCACAGGTGGACCCAGAAGTTTGGTTTTCAGTTAATTCCAGATGTAGTCAAGTTGACAACCAAGAATAGCTATCACAGCACCTTTACCCTTGCAATGAGGCCAGTCTGGTACACTGTTTCCAGGGTCTGGCCCTTTTAAATTTAGCTGCAGGAAAAAGCAGTTTGTGCAAGCCTGGAACTCGCAGACAATCAGCAACAGGAAAAAGTCATCCAAGGGGAGTGCTCAATGAATTATGGAGGCATTGTTCCCGAGCCCAAGGAGTCAGTGTTGCTGCTCTGAGCTCAGTGGCCTGAACCCAGCAGGCTCAACACTGCTGCTTGTGTCAAACAACACAATGTGGGGAGCCAGAGACAAGAAAGAAAAAAAGAAAGAAAGAAAAACACTAGAGGGAGAAAAATCCTGGAAATTCCCTGTGTCCAGGGACAGAAGAGCCTTTCTAGAAAATCGACAGCCAGGGAAAGGCGGCTTCACTCTTGGGCGGGGCCTGCTGGAACAAGAGGAAGTTGCAAGCGATATTTTGAGATATTTTCAGTCTAGTGTGATGTCGATTGATTTTCCAAAACACGGGTACCTCCTGGGGTAGGGAGAGCTGAAGTTGAACTGGGGCTGACCAGAGGTGGGGCAGGGTGCAGGACTAACCTGGACATAAACAGGAGCTGACCCGGTTAGAGAGTTCCAGGGCTGTAGATGGCGAATTTGCAGCCCCCGGGGAAACAGACTTGTGTTTCAGACCTCACCTAGATAGAAGAACCACAGGTGAAACTGGGTCCTCTGCTCAGAAAGCCTGAAACATGTTCTGTTCGCCTCCCTCTCCCAGGGGTGCTCTCTATTACACAACCAGTCCTGCTTCTGCGCAGAAGATGGGAAAGGTAACCAACCATGTTTCTGGAGAAGATACAACTGTGAACAGAGCAGGCACAGGCTGCCCTGGTGGAGCGGACATTGAGGGACTTGCTGTACAAAAGGAATGACATGCACAGCATGTGGGGTATGAAGGGATAGCATGCACAGCATGTGGGGTATGAAGCAATAGCATGCACAGCATGTGGGGTATGAAGGGCACCCTTCTCCAGGGGCCCAGAGCTGCCCTCTTGCCCAAAGGCAGGTAAACCAACCACTTTACACCCTTCTTATGGAATGCACATACAGGTCCCTTTTTAGCTGTCTTAGCAGTTGTATGCCATAGTCTCCTAAAGTCACCAACCTGATGTCATATATAGTTAACCACATTGATCAACCACCCTATCTCCTTCATCTAGGACAGTGTGGACTCATAAACCCAAGAGCTAGAATCTGAATTTGCTTCCACTGTTTCTTCTTGTGGCATTCTATCCACAGAGCTGACAGATGTCATTTCCATACAGAGGTAGACCTCACATAAGAAAATTAGTTAATATTTACAACACACAAAGAGAAATTGGTAATAAAATACAAAACAAAAATAAAGGGCACATGGTCAAAGAATATAATTAGGCCACTCATTGACACATAAATGCAAATGGCTAATAAGCAAGCAAAAGATGAGGGCCTCCCAGGCAGTCATGGAAATGCAAATTAAAAGAACAATAGAATGTCATTTTTCTCACATCAGTTTGGAGAAAATATGAAATATTGATGACATCCCATATCAGCAAGGAGTGGAGAAGCAAGCAGTCTTGACACTGCTGTTGGAGTGAGCTACACAATCTTTGGGAACAGCCATCTGTATTAAAGTTTAAAATGTTGTGTGCCCTTTGATCCTGCAGTTCTGTTTTGGAGATGTGACTCTGCAAAGCCATCTGCCGGCACAGAAGATGCTTTGATGGCAAAACCAAAGGGAATACAAATGTGGACGGTATAGTGGCAGTGATGGGGCTCCCACGTCAGCACTGTTGAACCTGTGTGAGTTTCTAGAGCACGCTAGGGCCTGCTTGTCTTGAAAGTCTTTTTCCCTTCAGCATGTGTCTGTGGGGTGCAAGCATATTTGTAGGTGAATTGCCATTTGTATGAGCACGTGGGTAGTTGTGCATGTACGTATGCAGAGTTTGTGTGGAAGCCAGAGGCTAAGATTGGTGTCTTCCCCAGTCACTGTCTACCTTTTGTTTACTGAGGCAGTCTTTCAACAGACCCAAAGTTTGCTGAATTTGGCTAGCCTAGCTAGCCAGCTTACACNACACTGCAGAGCCTTTGTCTCTGCCTCCCAATAGCTAGGATTGCAGGGTGGCTGTCATTCACACATCATTTATGAGCTCTAGGGAATTTGAATTCTGGTCCTTGTGCTTGGGCAGCAAGCACCTTATCCACTGAGCTATCTCCCTAGCCCTGAAAGTCATTTTGAGCAGTTCCTATGGTGATCTGCCTGTCATACTATCTTGTCATGCTGTTGTAAGACACCAAAACCAGACTCAGTGCAAGAGCCAGGTGGAAGGACAACCTCCCCCTGCCCAGTGGGAGAAGGGAGGCAGCTTTACCCTGCTCTTCCTGACCGATGCTCAAGTGCACAGTGGCCTTCTCACTCATACTAATAGGAATCCCATGGTTCACTGGGCCTCATGAGTTTATCCTGTCACCGTTTCTATGGTTTCATTTCTTATGCCTCATCCTACCTGTTCTGTGAATGGAATCACTTCCAGAAATGGCAGAGGGGCTGGGCTTGATTTTCTAATCCAGGACAGCCGTCAGTTATTGCTTCGCATGCCATCTCTGAATACTGGAGGAGTTCCTGGTAGTGCTATGCTAGTTCTAAAGTCATTTCTAGGCTTTACTGTTAATAGTGCTATGATTGATTAGTGATGCCTGCTCTGGGAAAGCAGTGAGAGGAATGCTCAAGTTACTGACTGCTGCTGGACATTCTGGGTCAGCACTTCCCGGACCAAATATGCCCAGGAGACACTTAAAATGTATTGAAATACAGGCTCTTTCCTAGCAAATGTGGGTAGCCTGAGTGTCTGCTGTCCTGACAAGCCCCAGCCATGCCATGTTTCTGGTCCTGGAACTACCCTTTGAGGACAAGGAACAAAGATCTTGGGGCTGTTTTTTTACAGGTACTTTCTTGTCTCTTTCAACATCTTACACATTTGCAAATGTGACCAACTCTAAGCACGTGTCCAGTGTTTTGTCTTGTTTTGTTGTTGTTGCCCCCCCCTTTTAAATCCATCACAAATTCTGATTCTTGGAGTAGCTCGGGTGGATTTGGTTAGCAGGTGGAAAGCTGTAGGGTGGGGGCAGAATTCACAACACAGGTTCCTTCTGCCAGTTCCCCCACTGCATTGTCTCCTTTTCCTGGAACCAAACACCAGTCAGAGAAGTGCCTGTTAGTGCCTCCGAGTGCCTTACTCACAGCCATAAATAAGGCTTCAGCCTCGCAGGCAGGCTCGTTGCTGTTCCTGTGACATCTCACAGCGGGCTGGGGCTCGCAAAGCCAGGGAGGGAAGGGACACATGGCCAGACAGTGTGAGTTATGGGCTCTGGGAAGCCCATTAGTCACCCAAGCGAGAGAAGTTAACCCGAGCTTATTAACTCTAAATGTTTATTGTTAACATTGATCATGCAGCAGACAGCACCCACCCTCCCTGGGGTATCGACCGGTCTGCATTCTGATGAAGGACAGGGATGCAGGCAAGGGGGCTCCCAGATTCTCCAGGAAATACAGATGACTCAACAACCTACAAGGGGCCAGAAAATGTTCTAATCTCTGACACCCGCCCCTCCTCACCTCTCTGCAGACCCTGGACCAGGAGCTGAGGAGCCTGTGGTTGGCACCATCAGGCACCCGCTTCATCATCCAGGGCTTCTCAGAGGACCAAGGAATAAGCAGTCTGACTGAGCCACTAAGCTGCTGGTGACCTTGTATGCAAGTCACGTGAATTCTCTGAGCATTAGTTTGTCATCTATATAATGAAGATACATTCTGTCAGTCAACAAATATGGATGAGGTGTCAACTCTGTGCCTGTCACTCTTTAGTCCCTAGGAGCCAGTAAAGATGAAGGCAGACACAAAGCAACTGGTGAGGAAAAGCAAACAGAGCCATTTCAGGTAGTGTGGGGTGTGTTGAAAACTATCCCTGCACTGTGATGGAGGGTTGCTGGGGGTGTCAGGACAGTATTGGCAGGGTGTCCTCTCAAAGGAGATGACATTTGAGCTGAGACTTGAGTGACAGGAAGGATGCAGACATGGAAAGAACTGGGCACGGGGGAGCCCAGGCAGAAAGAACAAACACCCAGGAAGAAGGCCATGGGTCAGGTAGAGGTGGTAGGTATGGTGATAATAGGGAAGAGCCCAGAGTGGTCCAGAGGCACAAGTGAGGGAGCTGAATAGGATGGGGATGAGGGATTGTCCTAGACTGATCCTTGTGGGACTTGGGGAGCTTCTGGATAGGATGCAATCATCCTAACCTTCCCTTGATGGGTTTTGTGACAGGTAAAGGACACTGGGTACATCTATTCCATCCCCCATTGCAGCGGCATCCACTAATGGCTATGAGCATTTCCTGGGTGGTCAGCAGGCGCCTTGCGGGAGTTATGTCCCTTCTCCAGGGGTGCACTCTCTGGGTCCCTATGCCCCAGAGTTTCTAGGGGATTGGAGGACACAGGTTCATCAGGAGCCATAGCTTCCTTCTGCCCTCCTGCTTCTCTTTTTTCCAGTGAGGGCAGGTTTTCAGTTGTTCATGTGAATCTGGATTCCTGGCTCCGATTCTGCTCCCAGAGACCAGGACTTAGCCCATAGAGGTTCAGCCAGATGGTACCTTTACCTGGAACATTGCTGTCTCTACATCAGAAGTCATACATTCCAGGGAACCTCTCTAGTCATGGCAGTCATGATGCTCGATCACCGTAGGAAACAGCCATCCGTGCATCCATCCAACAAGCCCTCCTTGGCCTTTTTTTGTACAGGTTCTCTCAGCTGAGCCAAGACTAGCTACTACCTTCCTTGTGCTGCTGCAGTCATGTAGCTGGTGACTCAAGTCTGTGGCTCAGGAGACCCTCCTGAGATAGCAAAATGGGACTTCTCTGAAGGAGGGAAATGGACTGGCAGGAATGGGAAGGTGACGTATAAGTGACAATTCATGGGTTCTGGGGAGTCCTAGCCTAGGCTTTTTCAGGCTCAGTTTTCTTATCCAAGAAGTTCCCTCCACCACAGGAAAAAGGCCCACAATGCCTACAGAGCTCTTGAGGAGGAGCTCTAGGACTGCAGGGGCCATCCTGAGCCAGCAGGTTCTGTCTCAGTCCAGAGCCCCAGTGACCCAGTCCAGAAGATCTATTGTTCCCTGTTTGTAGATGCCGACACTTGGGTGTAACGAGGAATCAAGAGTTACCTAAAGTCACAGAGGAGAGCAGGGGTGGGGTCCGGGTTCCTTTGGCTCCACAGCATCTGAGCTACTTTAGCCTGAGAGACAAGGAAGGCACCGTCACTTCTGTTCTGCTCTTCTTCAGTGATGGCTCCTCTCAGCCCCATGCCTGCTATGAAGTGGGTGGACCAAAGTACAACTGCCAGTCAGCTTGCCTGGCCTCACACCTATCATCGCCATGCAGAAGTGTGTGGCCTTATACAAGTAGCCCAGTCCCTTCGTGCCTTGAGTTCCCATGTGTCAGAGCTTCTAGCAGCTGCATCCCTCAAAGGGTTGCTGTGAGGATGAAATGCATTGATCTAGACAAAGCATTTACAGCTTGGCACAGTCTGTATTAACTACAATCGCTTTTTTAATTACCATGACTTAGAATGATGCAACTTGTAACAATAAAACACTGGAAACAATGTAAGTAGTCAATAATAGGGAGTCACCAAGTCAAGGAGGGTTTACCCATTTTAGTGGCTATTGTAGTAATTAAGAAGGGAGGAAAGCTTGGTGCAAAGGGAGACAAATAGATTGACAAGGAGACTCTGCAGGGCAACAGTGAAGGATGACGTCAGGGTGGATGGCGCAGGGGAATGGGGCAACAGTGAAGGATGACGTCAGAGCAGATGGTGCAGAGGAATGGGGCAACAGTGAAGGATGACGTCAGAGTGGATGGCGCAGGGGAACAGGATATTCATGGGGCAGGGGGAGATTCTGGAGGTCATGTGCACACCCTAGACCTATTTCTGTCTCAGTGACTTCTCATTCCCAGAACACTGGCTATGCATACACACAACCAGTTCCCAACACACATGAAAAATGGGGACAGTGAAGCTGTTTGGAGTATGCACAGTGTGTCAACAAAGCTACATGAATTCTGTGGCCTCAGGTGATCACAGCTTGGGTCAGGAAGATTGTCCTTTTAGTGAGAAGTAGGCCATTCCTTTCTTTTGGTGTTATTCAATGTGTTGATCACTTTTTCTCGTTGTCGCAACAAAATACCCACCCCTCACCAATAAAAAGTTAAGAAAGGGTGGGCTTCTTTTGGCTCACAGTTTAAGGGGATACCGTCCATCAGGGCAGAAGACATGGCTGCAAGAGTGTGAGGCAATGGCTACTGCTACCCATAGTCAGGAAGCAGAAAGTGCTGAATGCTGACGCCTCGCTCGCGTTTTCCTTTCTATTCAGTCCAGGACCCTAGGACACGGCATGCTGGCCCCAACATTCAGCATGGGTCTTCCCTCCTAGTTAAACCTTTCTGGAAACATCCACAGACACACCCAGAGGTGTGTTTCCATGATGATTCTAAATCCAGTCAGGCTGATCATGAAGCTCACCCCTCACCCTTAGATAGCCCCTCACCCTCAGATGGCCTCCATCTGAGTCCATTGCAGAAGGAAAATGCAGTTGAGACAGCAAGTCCTCAACACGAAGCTCCAATTTCCTTTGGAAAAAAAGGAAAATGTTTTGTTGTCGTCCCCCCCACCAGGGCAATGGAAAAATAAAATAACCAAGGGAAAAGTCACCCCACGCTTTCCTCGGAGCAGTGGGCACTCACCACTGTGGCACCATAAGGAAGTTGAAGGCTGAGTGAGCAAAACATGTTTTCCTTCAGCAGGATGCCTGTCGGAACAGTGGGAATCAGTTATTGGGAAGCAAAAAGAAAACGAACCTCAGTCGTAGTAAACACAGCCTTCTTTCTGGGAGTAGGAAAACAAAGGCTGGGGTTGGGGTCAATGTGGATGAGTGGGCAAGTGTGAGAGGCAGGAATCTGGGCTTGGGGAGATGCTGGATGAGACAGGTAACATCTTAGAGCAGTGGCTCTCAACCTTCCTAATGCCAGGACCCTTTCATACAGTTCCCCATGTAGTGGTGACCCCCAACCTAAACTTATTTCATTCCTACTTCATAACTGTAACTTTGCTACTGTTATGAATTGTAATGTAAATATCTGACATGCAGGATATCTGATGTGTAACCCAAAGGAGTCATTACCCACAGGTTGAGAACTGCAGTTCTAGAGCCCGAGTTTACCGAATTGCAAATTCTCCTGTATACCTCACAGAGTCAGGAACAGATATGCTATTTCATTCACATGTATATCCACCCACACCTATGCACATGCCCACACAAACATGCATGTGTATACACACACATACACACACACATGCCAGCAAGTTAGAAAGAGCTGCACATGGCTAAAACTTTCCCACCAGCTAAAGGTCAGATCCTAATGCATCACCCGCTAAGCTCTGTTCCTAATGGCGGTGTCTAATGCTTCCTAAGTTACTGAGTGCCAGGACCAAGGCTGAGGCTGTAGGTTAATTAGCTTTCCTTCTTAGTGCATGTGCAGTATGTCTACAGATGGAGAGGGTCCCAAAGAGGAAACAACTGCCTTGGAACACTGGCTGATGTGTGGTGGGGCTGTGGCTCCCAACCCGGTGTTCTGAGCTACCCCAGAACTGTCTGAAGCTCACTCTGTGAATTTTCAGTGGGCTTTTTTTTTTATGTTTTTTTTTTTTGGTTTTGTTTGTTTGTTTGCTTGCTTGCTTCCTTGTTTGGAGACATGGAATTAGCTCTGTAGACCAGGCGGGCCTTGAACTCACAGAGATCCGCCTGCCTCTGTCTCCAGAGTGCTGAGATTAAAGGCGAGCATCACCACCACCTGGCTTCACTGGGCTTCCAAACACAGATCCTGGTGGGGTCCATGAAGAAAGCACCCTCCCCACACTCCTCAGGCAGAGTTACTATGGTCCCAGCGTGATGACTGGGCTAGGGCCTGGAGCTTTAATGATGTATCCAGGCGGGACCCAGCTCATTTCTCTAAGTGTGTGTTTGGTGGGAGGGAAGCACAGCAGTTAATGGCACCTGTGACAGGCTCCATTCACCTCTGCTGTCCTCCATGTATGTGCACGCGGTTGCACACACACAGGCTTATTAAGCTAATAAAAGAATGTTTCTCTAGAGCTGTTCCCCTCACCATTGGCCCTGGCCAGCAAAGGAAGCTCACAGTCTGTCAAATGTGTACATAAATCTGGGTTGTCCGCTGTCTCATCAGAGTGCTCCTTTTTTGAGCCACCACCTTCCTGGTTCATTGGGAAAGGTGACATTGCCACCTCTCTCCTGCCAACCCAGCCTTCGAGGAAATAGTTGGCCCTGTGAAGACTAAAGTTCCCTGTCCCTGGGAGGATTCTAACTGGTGACCGTAACAAGTTGTTAGGCATCCTGCTGCCCCAGCTCTCTGCTGAATGTGCAGAGTGTGCCTAGATCCTACCTCTAGGCACAACACACACTTAGCCAATTATTGGCCATTGGATTTTAATTTGGTGGCCTGTTGAAATTCCAGGGGTCCCCTTAGGTCCCTGCATTTAGTGAACCCCATTGCTTCTCAGAATGAAGTCTCTCATCCAAGCCCCGAGACTCCTGCCTGGTGTAGCCTTGAAGTTTATAGTTTAACCTGCCCAATCTTATGTGACAGAACTTTTCCTGGGGAGATGCAACACACATGTTTATTCACGCCAGATAGGGACCCCCACAACAGACAAACTATGTACACCGCCAGAGTCCACTTGGATAAACTAATGCATTTTACTTACAGGAATATGGGTAAGGGGTTATTTATAGGAGCAGAAATGAATCAAAAAAGCTGTCACCAAAGCCTGCCCCAGCACAGGTGACATCTCACAAAACCAGGAACTTAGGACTCAATGCACAGCCTGCAGGCAGGTTGGAGAGCATCCTTTCTAGGGTCTTTGGTTTTCTCAACCTCTTCCAGGCAGCTCAGCTGCTTTCTGCTTCCTCCAGGCAGCCAGTATCATCTCAAGAGTCATCTTTGAAGCTTTGCTTGACTGAGAATCTTCTTTGTAACTTGACTCAGTCTAAGAGGGACTCTCAGCTTATATTGCTTACTCTGGCAGGGAAGGGCCTAGTGGATCTGGTCAGTTTCAGGGACTTCCTGAAGTTATTTTGAGTTCTTTACTTTCCTACCTAAGGAGCTTCCCTGAAGAATGGAATGTTCCAATCTTTGAGGAAACTGTTACACAATACTGAGAAGGTGTGGATTCCTACATCACTCTAAGGGAGGGTGATGTAGGAGGGTCATCTGTCTATGTGGTACTTTCATTGGTTAATAAAGAAACTGCCTT
>LOEQ01003805.1:59953-75082 GCA_001685075.1 Bramus lutescens
CTGCTGTTGCTTGTGGTGGTGGTTGAGGCTTTTTTCTTTCTAAGATTGTCTTACTAGAAACAGTCATTGTCTTGGGAGTAAGGTGCGGCTAGAGACACTGGACTCGTCTTACAACAGACCGAGGAGTAGATCCGCCACCTCCCTGTGTCCAGGATTCAGTGTTGCTGGGGTAATTAATGTGGGTCACAGAATTGGGGGCCATGAGGAGGAGTGTCACTTTATGGGTGTGAAGAGCACTGGAACAGGGTCCCCAGGGTCTGGTTGCCCACTGTTGTCTGGGGAATGTTGCCCTCTATGGTGCTGGCACCGTCTGGACAGAGATAGGCTGGCTTTCCTTCCCTCCTAACAAAACTGCTTTGTAACAATGGAGAGAGCCAGCCCAGCTTCCCCACATTTTCCTGCAGGAGGCCAGAGCAGGCCCTCCTTCCCTGGGAGTCTGGAAGATGGGGGCAGTCCTAACAAATTTAGAGGTAGGTTTGGTCCCAGGAAGCCTTTGCAGTGGGCACCTTTAGCTATCCTGTAATTTATTTCTGTAGACCAGATTCTTTTTTCAGTGCCGCAACCTCACACTGACTGACTGGTGGATGCCATGCCCGCCCCTTCTCCAGGACTCCCTGGGGCTGGATCTCAAAGCCACCACCTGCTTATGTGACCCTGAGCAGGTTCCTCAGTATATCTCTCTGACAAGTCAGAATCTATCTCTGATTTGTCACTAGACCAGAACAGGGGCCATCCTACACAACCAATGAATACTAACTCATCCTTCTCAGGAACTTATAATGAATTAGTTACCACTAGGATATGCTCTTCCCGTCAGTTTAGTTAGTATCCACAGCAACCTGATGATGGACAGTCGAGGAGTACTGACCTGTTCAGGAGCCAAGACAGGCCAAGATGGGCCATTCAGTTTCAGACAACCCCCCACCTTTTTTTTTTTAAATCCGGCCCTAACTTGTTGTGTTTGCCTCTTGACTTTGTTGAGTTTTTTGTCTGTTAGCTTCCTTGAACTCTCAATGGTTCTGTGAAAAGATGGATAGTTCTTCCTTTCCCCCAAAAGGTAGCCTCCAGAGGCAAAGAGATGTGAACGAGATCACACAGCTGTATGTGGAAGGGCTTAGACCAGACCCCAGGCTTCTCCCTACTCTGTCTCCCACGATCTTCCTGGGAAGTGCCCTGTTGTGGATCACTGGACAAGCTTAACAGCATCCTAATTAGAAACCAGCAGGCTTAGCTTGGACTCTCCAGCAGGCACCTAGGAATGGATGTTAAATTAAGATGCATTGCAAGGTGAAATTGGAAGATAATTGCTCTTGCAACATATGGTCCTGAGTGTTCCGGGGGCAGTGGAGGGAACGGCAGGTGAAACAGATTTGGGGACAGGAGTCAGAGTGTCAAAAGCTGCTGCAAGAAGCTCTCTGAGTTGGAAGAGCTAGGGAAATTAACTCTTTGGTCCAGTCCCTTCCCTCTACAGGTGGAGAAACTGAGGTAGGGGAAAGGGGAGGCTTGGCCAAGGTGACACTTCCAGTTAGTGGCTTAGCCAGGAAGGGAGGTTAAGGCTTCTGGCTCCCTGTCCAGGGCTCCTTCCCAGACTTCATCTAGCCTGACTCCTGCATGGCTGTGAGGGAGCAGCAGGCATGAATGTGTGAGTGACAGATATTTAATTAAAATAGAGAGAGAAAGTAGCAGCTAGTACCAGCAGCGAGTGATTTGTATCATCAGGCGCTATTGAAATGTTCTTTCTTCCTGTGCCCATCTCTTAGTGAGCATTCTGCCTAAAGGGGTACTCTGCATTCACGCCATTCCCTGGGTGTGGCAAATTACCAGGAGTCATGGCTTCAGTGACTTGGCTAGGGCACATTACCTGTAGGGAGAGAGAAGACCCCTGGGGAGCCAGAGGGTGCAACAGCCAGGCCCATGCTTGGTTCCACATCAGGAAGTCAAGCTCAGCCCAGAGGAGCAATCCCAGTGCTGGCTTCCCCTGTACCTCTCAAGCTCAGCAACTGGGTCTGTCTGCTCATGCCTCCAGTCTCCGCACACACTGTCACCTCTGTTGACTTCTCTGTCTCAATGTTTTCTTCTGTTGTGGTCCCAGTCCCTTAGCATGTCCTCCAGGGCTGCTCAAGATGCCAAACTCCATCTTGGAGGCAGGTGCTTCTTCAGCCAGAGAGAGCCAGGCTGTGCTCCATCAGCTAGGGCGGTGGGCCAGAGCGAGCCAGGCTGTGCTCCATCAGCTAGGGCGGCAGAAAAGCGAGCATGAGCATGCGTTCTCGCATGCAGGCTTGCAGTCTTCATCCTCCTCAGTCTCCTTTGCTGCTCAGGGGCCCTGGGACTCCCTCCTGGGCCTGACTTCTCCCCGTCCATGGCTTCCATTACATCCCACCATGTCCGCATGTAACAGGCCTGCCTCTGGGACCCAGAGCCCATTGGATATCTCTACTAGGTGTGTGATAAGTAATTCGCTTGGACTTGTGCACACTGAAATTCTGGGTCTCCCTTCCTAGCCCTGGCCACCTTGGCTGTTGCAACTTGGCTCTTCTAGGTGCTCGGGGTTAAATTTCAGCATGATCTGAGAACTTTTCTCTCTTCCACATCGTCTGTTCCTCACACACATCCTCCCTTTCAGTTCTCTTTCATCATTGGAATCTGATTCCTTGTTGCGCCGGCCTGGCCTAGGCTCCATCACTACTCCCTGGAGTAGTGTGAGAGCCTCCTTACTAGACCCTCCTGTCCATCCTTGCTCCCATCCATTTCAGTGTGTTTAAAGCCCTGCTGTCCAGCCTGCTTCTCAGGCCCTTGAAAAATAGCCGTGGAAACCCTGAGCATCATCTCTTGTCCCCTTCCAAAAGTGCTGGCTTCCTTCCCGTCCCCTGGACACACTGATGGGTCCCAGCTTCTTTTCTACATCTTTTCTGTCCCCTTAGTGAGACCAGAGGGATTGGTTGGTATGTCTGACTCTCAATTAGGACCCCATCGGGATAGGAGGACAATAAATATTATATCGCACGGAACTGGAGTAGAGAAAATTGAGTGGGAACAGATTGGAGCCAGATAGTCACACTCTAGCCAGTAGGCTGCAGTCAGAACCAGACCACACCTCACCTGACAAGCTGCTCCTAGTTTCTCTGCCTTGGTTTCCATGGATTTTCCCCTTCTCATTGATACTGGGCCTCCTGGAGCACCACTGAAGGGGAAATACTCTGTGGGGAAAGGAGAGGCAGAGGCTGGACTTGGAAGTAGAAGATCCAGTTTCTCTCCAGGGCTGCTCCGCATCCACTGAGTGACCTCACGCCAGCCAACACCAGTGAGGAGCAAGATAAAGTGTCTTTGGTGGCAGCATCTCCTGATCTCCGAGGAGACATGCAGAAGCATCGTGGCTCCCATACTGCTGCAGGAGTGAAAGATGCTGAGTGCCTGTCATTCCTTGGGCTCCTGTGCAGAAGGTATTTTCTTGCAGGATCACGCCTCAGACCCTACCATAACCTTTTTCAAGGAACAGGCGCCCACAGATCAATAGCTTGATTGGATGAAGGATGGGTTGGGAGTGGGGGCAATGCAGCCAGGGTGACAGTCATTTTTCACAGTTTGTCTGTTCCTCGGTCATGTCTCATGGAGCCCGTGTGAAATGTCACCTGTTAGGATGAGAAATGGGAGTCCCCACCCCTGAAGAATAAGTCATGCCAATATCTGACACCTGATGTTGTGAGCTGGCAGCTGTCTCAAGCAGTATACCAGATAGGGCTGGACTCATGCTGGAAAGATAAAGGGGGCAGGAAGGCTGTCCCACCCCACAGCAACAGGTACTCCTGTGTGAGCAGTTCCTCTCATGCAAATGCTGACAAGGTCTTCTGCCTTCACAGTACCCTCAAGGGGAGATAAAGGGGTAAGCTATTTACTGCCCCCATTTTACAGGCGGTAAAACTGAGACTCAGGTCTACAGCTCCTAAGCAGCCAAGCCAGGGTTTGGACCCAACTCAACTGTTACCTAACAGTGACCAGTGTCATTTGATTAAACTCCAATATATATAAATTAGTAATTATATATATATATATTTACTAATTTGATAAATATTTTTCTAAAGTAGGGATCATCTGGACTTGATAACTCTGGTAGTTCTGACACCTGGCCAGGCATGTGGGTTGATGTGGATGACCTTGGGGTGGTTGGAGTTAGTGAGATTTGGTGAGGTTTTTGATAGTGGTGTCTTCTTTCTCTCTCGCCTTCAACCTCCTCCTGCATCCCACCACAGTATCCTATACTAGTGAGCAGATTACCTGATAGACACTTTTGGGCATCGCAGGGTCTGTGCAGTCTTGAATGTACCATCCTGTCCTCCGAATGATAGGGCCCTGACATTTGTGGATCACGATACTGATTTTGGCTTCAGACATACTGGCACTGAGGTGTCCATGGGACAGGGTCACAGAGTGGTCTGAATCAGAGGTTAGCTGCCAATACTAAGCCCCAGGCCTGTGGCTGGTGAATAGAGATACTCTATTTTATCTCAAGGTCTTCTTGTGAAAAAGAATGTCAACTAGCTCGTTCAAATGACCATAGATGCTCCTTCATTTCACAGCAGAGTTACAGTTCCATAAAGTCATCCTAAGTCCTAAACACCAGATCAGAAGTGCATGTCACACACCTAACCTCCCAACCATGCTGGCTCAACTGTGCTCAGAACCCTGCCTTTGCCTGTAGCTGGGTTGAATCATCCCCCACAAAAGTACTTTATACTCACAGCCTGGGTGTCTAGTGTGGCTCACTGGATACTGCATTGGAAGTCAGACATAGAGTTTGTTTTTCAAACCACCATAAAGTACAGTTGTCAGGTTGAACTTTACTCAAATAATAATATTTGGAAGTGTGCGTGCGTGTATGTGTGTGTGTGTGTGTATGTGTGCACACGCGCGTGTGTGCAAATCAGAAGACAACCTCGGGTGCCATTTCGCAAGTGCCATCTACCTTGTCTTTTAAATCAGAATCTCTCACTGGCTTAGAGCTTGACAAGTAAACGATGCTGACTGACCAATGAATCCTGCAGCTCCACCTGCCTCTCCTTCCTCGGAGCTTCAATTCCAAGCTCACACGGGCGACACCTTGCTTTTTTATGTGGATTCTGGGTATCGAACTTGAGTCTTCATGCTTGCATGGGAAGCACTGAGTTAGCCGGGCTGTCTCCCCATGTCCCCTCTTTTTTGGAGACAGCCCTTCAATAACTGACCTTGGACTCCCGGTCCTTCTGCCTCTCAGGTTCTGCGATGCCAGGCATTGCCTGCTGTGCCCTGTGATGTTTGGATATATGGAGTTGAGTAAGATGTAGTGTGGCCTTTGTTGTTGCTGCCGTTAGTTTGTTTTTGAAACAGGGTCTCTCTGTGTAACCTTGTGGTCCTGGAACTCTCTCTACAGACCAGGTTGGCCTTTAACTAGCAGGGATCTGTCTGCCTTTGTGCATTGGTACTAAAGGTGTGCCCCGCCTTACCTGCCTGGGTAAATCAGATTGTGAAAGTCACTTTTACCTACTTCTATTTTACTTCATTTCTTCAAGATGAGGTTTCTCTGTGGATGGATGCAGTACTCTTGGGCTCAAATGATCTTCCTGCCTCAAGTGTTTAAGTAGATGGGGTTCTTCTTGGGATGGATCACCACACCTGACATTTATTTTGTAACATGACTGTGAGAAGATTAAAAGTATGGATCTGGGCATGCTGTCACACCCCTGTAATCTCAGACTCAGGAGACTGAGGTAGGAGAATCATGTATTTGAGGCCAGCCTAGGCTACTTAGTAAGACTTTCGCATGTATCACATACAGGTATCATATATATCTATCACATGGAGCGATAGATGTGGCCCGTTATTAGAGCTGCTGGTGGTAGCTGTTAAAACACATAAGTGGCTCAGATGCTGAGGGGGGGCTTTGTTTGCTGAGAGAACCCCAGTCCTCTACTACATCTCCTCCTGGGTCAGGAGCCAGACTGCCATGAGGAGCTGCCATCATGCCTAGACCTCAGCAAGGATAGACAGAAGAAGAAGCCTGTCCGGGGGGAGTGGGGATTCCAGTCCACTTGAATATATGTTTCAGTTCCGAAGTGAAGGTGTCAGCATGAAGTTCCATGCCTGAGAAGTTCATTTTGCTGAAGTGTAGATTGAGGCGTGAGGACCAGACAGGGAGGCCTGGAAAGCAGGCCCTGCTAGTTGCTCAGGAGAGACACAGGACTCGGACCTCAGAAACTGTGCCATTGGTCTGTTTCTTGTCTTAACATATCCTACGTCATTCTTCAAAACTTCCCAGGGGTTCACCTTCTCCTGGAGGCTCCCAGTCTTGGCAGTTATCCCTGGCTAACTCCTGATGTGCGTGTACTCTGCACACGTCTTTTATCCATCAGTCTGCAGGCCTCAGCATCCTTGAGGGACATAGGCATTTTCTGCTACCTATGTTGTTACATCTATTTCCTTTCTTCCATGATATTTGGGGCTCCTCATGGGACACTCTGGAAACATGCGAACACTCTCAGTCAAAGCTCACGACAGTCAAATGTCCTTGGTGTGTCATTCCTGGAGGGACGAAATGATGACTGTTCAGCTGTAACATCCCAAGGGGCTACAACTCTCTCTGTTGTTCCAACTCCCCAACCGACTCTATGCTGGAGCTGGTGAAAACCTCTCATCGGTAGTGCTGGCCTCTTGCTTAGGGTGCTGATGAATACCAGCTCTGTGAGGACCCCCAGGGCCTGGCTGTCCAGTTCGTCTTTTTCTCATGGGGGCAGAACACACAGAGATCATTCACTAAGTAGTGTTGGGTGAATGGATGGAAAGATCTCGGCACATCATTCAAGGCGCACAGGATTCCATTCAGCTGGTTCTTGTTAGCTGGACTGTGGAGGAAGCTCTCTACCCCCACTCACAGAATGAACTGTTAATATTAGGTCAAGGATTTTCTGGTTTTCAGATAGGGTCTCAGGTAGCCCAGGCTGGCCTTGAATTTACTATGTTGCTAAGGATGACCTTGAACTTTTGATGCCCCTGCCTCTACTTCTCCAGTGCTAGAATTACAGGCTCACATCATGCTGGGTAGGGAGCAAACTTGGGACTTCCTGTACGCTAGGCAAGCACTTTACTAAGGCAGCTACATCCCTAGCCCTGCTAAAGGATTTCGAGGATGTGGTAGAGGAGATGAAAGACTGAGACAAGTCACAGACCTGGGAACACTCCTCCATTCTCACTTCACCAGGCTATGTCGAGAGAGTCTGAGTTTAATTGTGTGGGTTTTATTTTCTCCTTTTCTCTGTTTTTTTTTCCCTCTAGATTCACCCAAACCACCAGTTGCTCCCAAACCGAAGGTTACCACCAGTCCTTCTACACCAGCAGCCAAGTTTCCACCGTCACCCAGGCCTGACAGTTTTCCCAGTCCTAACTTCATGTCCAGGGGCCCCAAACCTCCCATCGCTCCTAAGCCCAGGCTGGCTGGCCCCAGTGAGTGTGGCACTGGTGTGTACCTGAACAACAGCCTCAGCAAATGCAGCAATGGGAGGCTGCCCTGCGAGGACCGGGACCTGTGTGATGGACACCACTCCACCCTGAACTGCTCTGAGCTGGAGACTGATGAGGAATATATCATGGTCCCCAGGGCCCCACAGAAAGAGGATGCTCCCATGGATGGGGCTGCTGGGGAGCAGGGGATCGAGGAGGAAGCCCAAGAGCATGGCATAGAGCAGATGGGGACTGAGGGGGACCTGGCAGTCCCAGACGAAGAGGCACCAAGCAGAGACAACGAGGAAGACGTGGGCCACACTCCGGAAGGTGAAGAAGAATGTGATCGTGATCCAGAGACTCCAACAGCCCCAGATGAAGGGGGGCTAAGCAGAGATTGTGAGGGGGGAGGTGGTGAAGACAGTGACCAGGGCCCAGGAATGGAGGAGCAGCCCATGAGTGAGGAGGAGGAGGAGGCAGAAGAGCTCGTGTACAGCCTTGAAGATGGGGCCCCCAGGGATGAAGAGGAGTTTGGCCACAGAGAAATCGTTCTCACACATGTCTGCTCTGAGTCCTCTGAAGTTCCCTGTTGGGAGCCAGAGCCCCCCGAGACTCCTGGGGAAGTAGAAGAGGAGGATAGTAATGATGGATGTAACAACACAGAACCTGGGGAGCCCCACCAGGACACTGAACAGGACACAGAGGATGCCAGTGTGCTATCCCCTGAAAATGGGGAGATGCCCCCAGATATCCAGGAGCAAGAGGTGGCAACTGACAGCCCTGAGGTCTTTGAGGAAGACTGTGAAGATGCTGCAGGAGGTAGGGGCCAGGCAGAGCAGGAGGAACCACCTGCTTGCGATGAGGAAGCCTACAATAGAGAAACTGCAGCAACTGCCATGCAGGTAGGGGAGGACTCCAGAGAGGGTGGAGAGCCTTTGCAGGAGGACCCTGCTGAGGAGAACTGCCAGATCATCCCCTTTGAGAGCGCCAGCATGGAGGAGGATTTCGCATCCACACTCACAGAAAGTCCCTATGAACTCTTCCCAACTGAGAGTACCTCCTTCTGCAATGATACCTACTCCCTTTCGGAGTCAGCCAAGGGGCAGGAGCCAGTGTGTGGAGAGGGGGCTCCTGGTACTGACCCTTCACTTAACAAGCACGAGTCCCTGCAGGATGGAGCTGGAGATGCACCCCCTGTCCCCGATGTGGTGGTTGTGCCAGAGGATGAGGATGCCGCGGACGATGCACTCAGCAGTCCTTACGTGATGGGAGCTGGCTTGCTGAGCCTAGGAGAGGGAACACAGTCAGACACTCAGGCTACAACAGGCTCTCGAAGTGGGTACAGTACCTGGGAGGAAGGGGACTCTGAGGGTGGCCTGGTCCCAGCGGACAGGAAGAATATTGCCACAAGGGCCCGGCCCCACTCTGGGAAGGTGGCTGGTCATGTTCCAGAAACTGTTCTGGAAGAAATAGGACCAGAAGCCTGTTCATCAGCTGTGGGTACCGGAGATGCCAGTGAGGCGGCGAGAAAGATAAGTGTGTTGCCAGAGGGAAAGCCCCCTGAGTCTGGCCGGGCCTTGCCAGCCAAGCCCAGGGCATTCACTCTGTACCCAAGGTCCTTCTCTGTGGAAGGCAGGGAGAGTCCCCTGTCTTTGTTCCGGGAGCCAGAGGGGGCTGGGCTGGATGGCCACCGTGTGAAGAAGAAAGAAGACAGCCTCTCTCTGCCANCGCCATTGGCTCCTCTGGCAGCTTCTCACAGCGCAGCCACCTGCCATCCAGTGGCACCTCCACGCCATCCTCTGTGGTTGACATCCCGCCCCCTTTCGACCTGGCCTGCATCACGAAGAAACCCATCACTAAGAGCTCCCCTTCACTCCTGATAGATGGCGACACCCTGGACAAGGCCTCCAAGAAGAAGAAATCCTCCTTCAAGCGCCTCCTGGAGCTGACGTTCAGGAAGAAGTCGGAGAATAAGGTGCATATGGACATGAACCTGTCGTCTTCCAGGTCCTCCTCTGAGTCCAGCTACCACGGCCCGGCCAGGGTCCTGGAACTTGACCGCAGGAGCCTCAGTAACTCACCCCAGCTCAATTGTCGCACTGGGAAGCTCCGCGCCTCTGACTCCCCCGCCTCCCTCATCTTCTACAGGGACAGCAAGAGGAAAGGGGTCCCCTTCAGTAGGACGGTGTCCCGGGTGGAGTCCTTTGAAGACCGCTCCCGACCACCCTTCCTGCCCCTGCCGCTCACCAAGCCACGGTCCATTTCATTCCCCAATGCCGACACTTCGGACTACGAGAATATTCCTGCCATGAACTCGGACTATGAGAACATCCAAATCCCGCCTCGCAGGCCGGCGCGGGCTGGCACGTTCACAAAGCTGTTTGAGGAACAGAGTAGAGCCCTGTCTACAGCAAATGAAAATGATGGCTACGTGGACATGAGCAGCTTCAATGCCTTTGAGAGCAAGCAACAGAGTTCAGAGAAGGAAGCGGAGAGGTATGTGAGGGGCAGCAGGTCCTTTCTCAGACTGTGGGCCTAACTGTCTGAGGCAGCTAAGGTGCAGGGTGGGATGGACTTGTTTTGTGGCCTCTGCTTCTTCCTAGCTGTGTGACTCTACCTCTCCGAACCAATGTCACTTCACCTGTGAATGGGGGTCTCATGTTTCTCACACTAGAATGTTAGACTACAATATAAAACTGCTGATCATTAAGAGGACAGTTCTCATGTCTAAGGGAGATTGCTTTCACACACACACACACACGCACGCACGCGCACACACACACACACACAGCTACCAAGAAAGAAGGTTCTGGAAGCTTGCCAATCTTTCATCATCAGGAAAATACCCTAATTGATTGATACCTTCTTATTGTGTACACATAGAACTAGAAAAGATGATTTATTTAAACTGTCCAAAGAGCTCACAGTGCCTTGAGCTCAATTTCTGAATAGAAGTATTGAAGAGGTACATCTAAGCTGAGAGAAAAAAAAAACCTGGATTGCTTTGAAAGTGGGAGCGGAACACTGTGGATATCAGACAATAGTGGAGTTTTCTGCCTCCCTTCCCTCCAGCTAAAAGCCCCCACCATCCCCCACAGCTTACCTGGACTGGCTGCAGCTTTGATAGGACCTTTGCCTGGTGTGCTTGTACAGCTCATTGACAGTCCCCAGGAGTACAGTTTAATAGAGGAGCCCCAGGGTTCTTTCTTGTGTGGGGACCAAACCAACCTGCCTGCCTGGTGACTGTTGCCAGGAACATCTGCGGAGCTTCAAGGGAACTAGAGTGGTTTCCCAACTTCCTGCTCAGGAGTACTCCATGTGGTTCCCACATGGGTTCCATGGCAGTAGACACCAGCCCTGGAGAGGGATTGCATTTAATGTGAAGGGGGAGAGGGGTAGAGACTGAACCTGACTGGTTTATTTCATTAATAATGTCACACGGCCCCAGCTAGGTCCAGCCTATTTCCACCTCTTAGCACTGGTGAAAGCAAGACAATTTGAAACACAGAATCTTCAGGCGTAACATGCGCTTGCCCAGCTAGCTGGTTCTTGACTTTTCCTAACCGCTGGGAACTCATGACTTCCCAGCATTCCCTTGAACTGTGAATAGTAGGAAGTTCTGTTTTGCTTTGTCTCTTTTTGTAACCCTGGCTGTTCCAGAACTCACTATGTAGATCAGAATGGCCTCAAACTCGAGATCTGCCTGCCTCTGCCTCCTGGATGCTGGGATGAAAGGCATGAGCTACCACTGCCTGTTTGTCCCCCATTTCCCATTATCGACCTGTTCACACCACCTCTTTGCTTCGCTTGAGGCAGATAAGCTGGCTGGTTTCATCTCTGAGGTGACAGACAGCCTTCCAAAGATTAAGATCCACTTCTGTGCAGCCACAGATTTATCATTGAAGGAAGGTTTCCCACACTACCGAGTTCTGCTATGGAAAACTGGGAGTCCGAGAGGAAAAGGGACTTGCCTGAGATCTCACAAGTTTGGGGGGAATTTGTGCCAGGACTTCTTGACTCTTAACTTAAGAATTTGTAGTGAGTTATGCTAAGGGAGGCAGACTCCACAGGTAGCGCCTTCCCCTTTAGTGTGTACAGATGATGCCCCACGGGGTTGAGCGGTACACAGGTGCTTGGCCATATGCACAGGCCATTGCCTTTGTCTGTACTTTCTCCTCCCCCAGATATAAAAGGTCCACAGAGGGAATAAAATACCCAAGAAAATGCTAATGTGCCGGGTCTTGACTCCTCTGTGTGCCAGGTGGTGTGCTGGCTGCTTTCGTTGTTGGCTTACACCTGAGGCTGCAGCCAGGCCCTGGCCGGAAGGATCCTGAACTATCTTGTTCTGAAGTTCAGCAGCATCCCAGCCCCTCTGATGCTGCTGTTCCTCCAAGGGCCTGTCTGGGTGACTCTCAATGCCTGTCAGTCAGATAGCTTAGTTCTCTTCACTTCCTGTTGGGAGACAGATGAAAACAGAAAAGAAAATCCCTGCTCCAGGCACAGCAGGCCTGGGCAAGTGAAAGGCCCAGGATGGTGTGGGGCTTTCCCTGCACGGGCGTTGTGAGTGAGGCAGAGGGCATATGGAACACAGGGGCAACAGGGTGCCTGGGGTTGGAGAGCGGATGAGGCGGGTGGAGGAGAGGCACTGCCTCCTGCCTCTTGCCTTGTCTAGAGTAAGGGTCAGAAACTGAGATCTAAAAGCTCTAAAAACCGGGAGCTCTGAAAGGAGATGGGACAGAGCCTCTGGAGAAGCAGCCTGACCAAGGTCCTGGAAAGAGCTTAGGAAATGGCTGTGGACCNGGGGGTTGGGGTGGGTGGGGGTGAAGTAAGTGGACCTGTTATTATGAACAGAAAATACTAGTAAAAATTAGATTTAAAAAAAGTATATTAGCTTAGGAGCAATCTGGCTTGAGATTGTTACTTGCCAGGCTGTGAACCTCAGGCCTGGTGTCTGAATCAGGTAGAAGCTGGCTCTGGCCGCTCAGAGTCGACTTGCTCAGAGGAGTCAGAGTACTTAAAAGGCACAGAGACCTGTCACCCAGAACAAGACTGCTTTCCACTGAAAGCATGTCCTTCCAAGAAACGGGGCTGACCTGGGTGCTTATAGGACATGGCTTCAGACCTGAAGCTGGCACAGCCTGGACCAGGGGAGATGGGGAAATTTCCTCTTTGCAGTTGCCCCCTTCTGGTTCCTCAGCACAGAGAGAGCACTTGAGCAGGGAAGTAATAAGCCCCCTGTTATTTCACCAAGAGCTGGAGTTTGCCAGCTCTTAATTTGAAATGTATCCCCTATGGATACATTTTTCCTGAACAGACTCTCTTTCCAGCAGGATGCTATGTGGTCTCAACAGTCAGGAGTCTCTGTTGGGGTCTTGCATGCTTCCCACAGATCTATGGTTCACTGATCCAGTTCTCAGGCTGGGAACTGAGCTGGGTTTCACTGGTGACGTGGTACTTTTGAGCCTGGAAAAGAACTCTCCTTTGTTAAGTGACCAGTCTGAGATTACAGTCCCGTGTGCTTCCCATGCCATCAAGAGGCTGATGTGACCCAGCATGCAGCACAGGACCTTGTGCTAAACACCCCATTTCAACTTGCCTGGTCTTCCTGCTTCTTGTATGTTGGTGAGCTGGCTTCTGTCAGCCTTGTGCCTCAGAATAGGTTGTCCCTTGGTGTCATTTGTCCTCAAGGTTTACTGTGGAAATACTCAAGTCGCTAAAAAGCTCCAGGTTTGACGGCGACTTTTCCTTGCCCCCACTCCCTAAGTCCTGCTGTGTCCTAGCTGCAGGGCTGATTGTCTCTTCTCCCTCTATCAATCTGTCACACAGTGTTCTGCTCTGGGGACACTGACTTGTCCACACAGATACCTGGGAAGTGCTGCTGGACATGTAGACTTCTCAGCCATGCCATCCTCTGTCTGCGGCCCTCCCGATGCTTGCCAGCCTCACAACATCGAGACTGAATCACGGCCAAGTGATTCATAAGCATTTGCTGTTAAGTGGTGGGGGACCAAGGTCAAGTCTTATGGATACAGGATTTGAACTTGGTTCCAGAGATGCAGCTTCTGGGAGGGAGGATCAGGGTCCTTCACCATGGGTCTCTCTCTCTCTCTCTCTCTCTCTCTCTCTCTCTCTCTCTCTCTCTCCCTCTCTCCTTTTCCGCCTTTGTGTGCCTTGGTACTCAGGTCTCCATTGCAAGGTCTTAGATTGGGGAACTCTGGCCATGAATTATAATGTTATCTGCTCTAATGCTCCCAGGAAGACCCAGGGCTGCAGATAACAGGCTGACGGTACTAATCTAGAGCCCTGGGCAGCACTGCCTCTGACACCAATGCCAAGACCAGAGGTCATGATTCCTTAACTGCACTGGAGCCAGTGCCTGTTACCATAGTGATGGCTAGAGCCAGGCTGTATCTATAGCATGCAATCCCCAGTCCCCAATTTCTTATGGGAAGGCTAAGACTTGCTAAACTAATGCTGAATATCCTCTGTCACACAGAGGGTAAGTGGCCAAACCAGGATTGGAACTCAGGCCTGCCTGACTCTCCATTATGGGAAGCTTCTACTGCCATTTGTTTTTTGTCGTGAAAAGGCCACACTCTGGTGTTGATGACCTGATTCTTGCTGAGGAGCTCCCTGCAGGAAAGAGGGTGCTCCTCCTGCCCTATTCCCAGGGCTCCTTGCTTAGTGGCCTGGAGGACTCCAGGGTACGCAGAAGAGGGATGTGCTTCCCTGTCTGATTGCAATGCCTCTGCACCTTATCTATGGATGCTGGTGATATGCTAACAGTGTGCCCAGACATCCTTTCTTGTTCCAGACCATAGTGGGGACCCCTGATCTCTGGAGGCCACCTGTGCCTGAGGGACAACCAGGAGCCCTGGGTTTGGGGCCTGCCACCTGCAGGGGATCTTCCTGATCTCTGAGGGAATTTTAGGTGCCTGTAGTCTAGCTGGCAGAGAGACACTTGGAGATGGGGGGACCCAGGAGGATCTCAATGCATTCAGTCCTGGAAGAACAGCCTGTACCTGGGGAGCCATCAACAGGATGGTGATGGACATAGGAGGTCTGGGGACAGCAGAGCCTGGCCAGGAGTCTGGAGGGCCAACTAGGTGACAGTGAGGTGGGACGTTAGGTGTGTGGGACAGCTGAGGATGCATCTAAGACAGGTTGTGTGACTGCAAGCACCTCAGGGCACAGGAAGGCCATTACAGCCTTCATGAAGGACATTGACACTTTGCTGGCAGACGAGGCCTGGAGGAAAGAGACAGTGCAGGTGTATTCATTGGGGACCGGTACTGTGGTCCCCTCACAAGATGATGAAGACAAAGCTTGCTGTGGTGTGTGTGGTGGGGAGGAATGGATTCTGTCTCCAGGACATATGCAGCCTCTCATTCTTCATCAGCAGTCAACTCTGGTGCCCCATAGATGACCCTGCCTGCATCTTCCTCTTCTCTTGTGACTCTGGGACAGTCCAGATAAACAAGGCATGGGTTTGTTTCCCATAAAAGACAGAGGGAGGAACCATAAGAGTTCAAGTCTTTAATATGGACGTGAAAAAAGCGAGCTGGACAATAACCCTGAGGTTGGGGGAGGTGAGTCTGCAGGCAGTCGGACCAAGAAGTCCAGCACAGCAGCCAGCAAGGCCCCTCCAGCCCCAGCCAGCCA
>LOEQ01003805.1:79717-96751 GCA_001685075.1 Bramus lutescens
TCCTTCCTTCCTTCCTTCCTTCCTTCCTTCCTTCTTTCCTTCCTTCCTTCCTATATTAAGGGTTGAACCCAGGGTCTCATACATGCTAGGCAAGCACTATACTGCGGACATAAATCCCCAGCCCTCTTTTTTTTTCATTTAAGTTTTATCATTTATTATTTGTGTGTGTGTGTGTGTGTGTGTGTGTGTGTGTGTGTAAGGGAGAGGGAGAGAGAGAGAGCATGTGCATGTGGAGGTCACAGTTTCTCAGTTCTCTCCTGCTACCATAGTTCCGGGGATTGAATTCAGGTTGTCAGAATTGTAGAGCAAGTGCTTTTACTTGAAGACCCCCCCGCCCCCGGCCCTGGTCCTTGCCTCTTTTTTCCTTTCTGTTTTTGAAATAAGATCTAAGTTGCACAGAAGAGCCTTGGACTCACACTGTAGCCCAGGAAGGCCTTGCACCTTTAATCTCCCTGCCTCAGCCCCCAAGTAGAGTAGCTAGGATTACAGGCCAGCACCTCCAGTCTGCAAGATCACACTGAGCAGCCAGGCACCCTGCGGAGCAGGAGCAAGGACTGCAGTGCTGAAGCAGCTGCTGACAAGGGCTAGGTCATGTGAGCTCACATACTGTGGGGCCAGCCATGTGTTCCCTAGGGCCATGCAACCAGCCGAGTTCAACCCCCTTTGTTCTGTGTGTCCTTAGGTCAGTAGTTTAATATCTCTGGACCTCAGTCTCTTCATCTGTGAAAAAGGGAAATTGACATTATCTTAGGAGCCATTTAGAGGTTTGAACACTTGCGGGGTGTTTTGAGAGTGCCAAAGGTGTTCTCTGTGTTTTAGCTGCTGTTGTTGCTGCTCCAGGATGTGGGTGACACTCTTGGCAGACTGTTCTGACTCCTCCTTCAAGTTAGAGTAGTGCAGCTGGAAAACCTCATCTCAGAAGATCAGGGCTGGCCTCCTTTAAGAAGAGTGACAAGCTGGGAGCACATATTTATGCTCCAGGACTTCATCCAGGGGTCTGCAGAGCCTGGCCCCCTGCCTTGTGTCTTTGCCTTGCATTCTGCGTGTGAGAATTCATAGGTGTGGCAGGTGTGTGAGTCAGTGCCAGGGGTATAATGCTCCCCTCCTCACCTGCTGCAAGAACGAAAATGAGGCCAGCGGGGAGGCGGACCAGTGGGCAGTGGGCGAAGGTGCTTGCAGCCAATCCCGGTAACCTGAGTTAGATTCCCAGGACCCACATGGTGGAAGGATAGAAGTGACACCCTGTGCTTGTTCTCTGACCTCCAAACATGCACTGTGATATGTGTTGCCCATGATAAATATGTAAACTAAAAATGAACGAAGATAAAGTAATCCATGTGAGGGGGATGGCCATGCTGTGGCCATGCCCCCACCTCTGTTTTAGCTATCTTGAATCACGGAGCTTTTTGGAAGTCCTAGTGTCCTGAGCCCATTTCACAGGCTCTGAGCTATCCTGTGGTGGAGGAGATGGATGGGCAGACTAAACACCCACAACACTGAGCCATCCCCCTTCTTTGCGTTGGGTTTTCTGAGTTACCTCTGCCATGGCGATGAGTAGAATGTGGCCCAGGGACTTCCTTTCATGGCTCTCAGATCTGGACTGGAAAACCTAGAATGCTCAGAAAGTTGGCACCCTAGGGTAGCAGCACATCCTCGTGCCCTTTACAGTTTGCAAAGCATTTCCATGCTTTTCACTCTGCTGGTTCTACAAGTACTTGCTCAGGATTCCAGTGGGGTGACAGCAGGAACAAACAGAGGGAAGACGTTAGGGCTGGAAGTTGGTTTCTGTGTTTCTGTTTTCTTCAGGTGAGCAGCTCTCCTAGAATACCTGATTCCTCACTGGACATGGGGTTATAGAAGCAACTGGGCTCTGTGGAGAAACTGGGGCATGTGCCAAGGGCTTGGGGCAGGGCCTGGCATGTGGTTGGCTCTCAGTGAATTAACGGCTATCGGTATGATTGTGCCTATGAAGAGGGACTGAAGAAATGAGGGTGACTTAAGACTCCACAGGGGACAGCAGGAAGGACCCAGAGCTCCTGGACTATGAAGCAGGGTCACACTGCTTACAGGTGGCAGGCAGCACTGGACTGAGACTCAGGGCTGCAAAGCCACTGTGTAATGTGTCTTGAGACTGGCATCTGAGCAAAAACAGGCCTTGGCTCCGACCAGGATAGTGTGTGGTCGACCTCAGCCACACCTGGAGCTATTCTGGGTGGTCATGGGAGAAAGAGGGATGATGTCAGTGCTGGGAGTCTCTGACCAAGCCCCCTTTGGGAAGCCCCTCATAGATGATTCTTCATCTGGTTTCCAAGGAGGTCCCTGTTCCAAAGGCAAACTTCCTTGCTGGCCAGAGGCCAAAGGTCAAGACCAGTTCAGAGCTGCAGAGTGAGTCAGTAGATTCTTGGGATCAAGAGTTCAGGCAGCTGCTCACTTTCTGGAATAAAGAGCCTTGTCCCTCTGAAGGCCCCTACCTTTGCTAAAGGATGTGACGAGGAGACTACAGAACTACTTTGTGACCTATCTGCACCCTTGTGCACAGAAGTCTGAGGCCCAGACAAGGGTGATAGCTCAGCCGCTCTGTAAATGCAGGGGGGTGGGCAAGCAGGGCCATTCATGGAGTCTGCCATCTGTAAAGGGGATTTGGTCACTCCACAGGGGACACTCGGTCCTTTTCTCCTCACCTGGGTTCTCATCCTGCCCACCTGTGTGTTCAAGGAGTCTCTTCCCTACCCACCACTGACAGCTCATGTGCCCTTGGCACTCTATGAGGAGGGTTTAGGGCCCAGCCTGTGCTAGGTAAAAGGCCTTCAAATCAATTGGTGTCTTCTGAAGGCTGTATTGTGACAGGCCTATGTCATCTCGGAGGGACACACCCTATATCTGTCAGACGTTCACCCCGAAGTCTCCTGTCAAGCATCAGCCCTCCCCTAGTGGGTTCAATCTGTAGGAAGGGAAGCCCAAATCAGCCATGTCGCATGTCCTGAGAAGTGAGGGGAGTCCGTGACTGCTCCTGGGCCCTTCTGCAAATGCCTGCTGAAGCAGGATAAAGGAGTCACTTGGCAGAGAAAGCTGGCAGAGGTGGGGTGACAGGATGAGGACCAGGCTGGTGAGCAGCCTGGGAGCCAGGTCCCTAGAAGCTAGATGCGTGTGAGAAAACAGGCTTAGCGCATTATGTCTGGTGCTCCTGGTGTTGAGCAGAGGCGGGGGTTGCAACTAATCTGCCGGAGTCCAGTCCAGTGCATTTCCCAGCAGGCTCTGCCCTGAATGGGCAGGAAGTTGAGGTACAGAAGACTCTTTATGCCTCCTGCCAGAACAGATCTGACCCTTCTCCTTGCCCTACACCCTGGGCAGGGAAAGTGGTCAGGCATGAAGGAATGTCTTCCTAGAGGCATTCCCAGGCTCCCTACTGGGCTTTGAGTGCTCTCGGAGGGTGCTTGAGAAAGAATATGGTGAGACTAGGAGTGAACTGGTTTTGCAAATGTGAGGAGCAGCAGCCTGCACAAGAGCTTCGGGACTAAGGACAAATGCAGTGGCAGATTGAGGGAGACAGAGAGCCACAGCTCACAGTCCGCCTGGAGGAGGAGAAGCTGGGGGTGACTAGCATATCATCTGCCAGACCCACGCCAGCCTTCACTACCCCCTGCCCTTGCTTCATGCAATGACTGAATTGACCTGGCCTTTTCCAGCCTCCACTGAAACCACATGTGATTAACTATGAGCCTTTTGCCCCTGACAGTTACAGAAAATGGAGTGGCGAGCAAGACAATGTCCTTTGAGCCTGGGGCCTGGCCAGCCTCCCAGTTATCCCAGGAGAGGGGACTGCTCACCCCAAGGCTGCCTCATCAAGCTGCATTTAACCCACAATGCCGTGGTGACAGGCATGTATTAACCTTCTTTGAATGGGCCAATTAGAGCTAATGACTGGGGGCAGGGTGGTACTAAAGGGCCCCCCAGCCTCAGGACCAGCTTTTCTCTGTTTTGTAGCCTCGCTGGGTCTTAGCCTTCATCCCGCCTGCCCCTGTCTGTCCCTCTCTCTTTGCTCTGAAGACCTGCTGCTTTTCATGTAAGTCCAGCCCCTGCCCCTGAAATGGAGGCAATGATTTTTTTAAGGCATCTGAAGTGACCAATTATCATCATTCATAAGGTGTCATTTCTGGTCCACTGTTTGGTTTTAGGCCGAGACCCTTGGCTCTCCCTCTGAGAGGCAGAACTGACCCTATTTTATATCAAGGCACTGCAGCTCTCTGCTGCTTGCCCAGTGACCCTTTCTGCTGGGCTGCACTTCCTGAGTTCTGCTTTCCTATTTACACAATGGAGTGTTTGTCCAAGTGACCCTAAGGGCCATGCTGAATCTCAGGTGGCATTCTTTCTTCCAGCTGCCGAAGCTGACCATACCTTTAATGGCTTAAAACCACGTTCATTTCCCTCTGTTCTATAGCTGAAAAATCCTGTGGCTTAGCCGGGCTCACTGCATAGGGTCTCATTGGGCTAGTGTCAAGGTGTCAGTGAGCAGGTGCTTCATCTGGGCATAGGTACCAGGTTACAGATGTGATCCACCATGTCAGGCAAGTTCTCACTTTTAAGGAACTGTGTGGTTGGTCTAGCATATCCAACTGTGTGGGCCCCAGAGGAGCCTATACAGCCATACTGCCAAAGCCAAAGATTCACACCTTGACTCAGTGGGAAATATAACAGTTCGAAAAGTTTCCCTCATCGCTGGTCTCCCTGTATCAAGACTAATCTGAATCCTATTACTTAGGTCACTGAGACCAGGCCCAGGGGAGGTGCTGGGCCTAAGTCATGCTTAGCATAATTCCTGTTTCCCTAAAGGAGTGATGGACAGTCACCAATGTTCCAGCCCACACAAAGAGAAGGTAGATGACACAGTGCAGTCAGATGGTCCTACCTAAGAGTCCCAACCCTGCACCCCACCCCGAGCCATGGGGGGCAGCCTCCCATGCATCCAGCCCCGCTTGACCCCTGCAACCAGTGTTAGCTGTAAGCAAACTGCTTGCAGGCTATCCTGTCTCGGGACAGTATGGTAGGATGCTTTATGTCAGATAAACTAACTTTACTGATACACAGCAGAAAGAATGCAGGCAGGAGGGAACTGGATGCTTGATTTGAAGAGGTTTTGTTGCACCTCTCCTCCTGATGAATACTGGAGTGGGGAGCACAGACCTCAGGGATACTCTATGTTACTTCCTAGCTGGCAGCCAGAAGAATTCATTATACTGAGTCTTGGTTTCTTCAGTGAGGAAATGACCATGTGACTGTGGAACTTGGGAGCTCACCATGAGAATCAGATGGGACAGTCATGGAGAAAAGGGCATTTGTGAATCCAATATTGCTTACTGTTAGCGGCTATGGCCTGAGCCCTATGATATCATCTATGGGTTCTGGGAGGACAAGTCCTTCTCTGGAGCATCCTGTAATAGTCTGATTAACAGGCCAAGACATGGAGGAGTGGGCATAGCCCAGGGCCAGTAGGGGCAGTGGCATCAAGCTAGCACATTTGGTGCAGAAAACATTTTAAATGCTTTATAATCAGTTGTGTGTGAGCTGAAAAGATGGCTCAGTGGGTAGAGGCACTTGTGCGTTGGCATGATGCCCAAGGTTTAATCCCAGATCCCACAAGATAGGTGGAGAGCGTCAAGCTGTCCTCTGACCTCTGTTTGTCTGTAAGTATGCCATGGAGTTCACACTGTACAAGCTCACACCCCTACTTCTTAGAGATATGCAACTTTCCCCTTTTTTCTAGACACTAATGGAGGCACTCTGGATATTCTTTCTGGAGCTTACTCTGTCACTGTAGAGAGCTTATTCTAGGCCACATAGCCCTGCCCTGTTCTTTTTAGAAACTGCATGAAGTCTAGCATCGACTTAACTACCCCTGGATATCTACTTGTTTCTAGGCTTACGCTGCCTCAAAACACCTTGGTTAAAGCTTTCCAGTGTATTTGTGCACATTTGAAAGTATGTTTGCATTGGGATTGGTGGTTACTAGGGGAAGCTGAGACACGGATCACGAGTCCTGCCCGGGCTATAGAATGAGTTCAAGGCCAGCCTGAGCTATAGAGAAGGACATTGTCTCAGAACTTCAAAGAACTAACAAAGAGAAAGCCCTAAAGGGGCTGAGGATGTAATGTCTCAGTGACAGGTGTCTTACCTAGCATTTTTGAAGCACTGGGTTCCATCCCCAATACCCAATGTACAAAATGTATTGGGAGCTGAGCATGAAAAGCAACCACACCCACCATGTGTTCTTGTAGAGTGTGAACACACATGGGACATTTAACATGGATATGGATGTGTCACATAGCCAGGGTCTTCGCTTGCTTGTTTCACTTGACTTTTGTCCACAAGTGTTAGTGAACTCACTACGACTGCTGTTCTTGCTCATCAACTTGACACATCTGGGAAGAGCGAACCTTAGTTGAAAAATCACTCACCCCCCCAAAAAAGTCACCCCCCAATAGACTGACCTTTGGGTGTGTTTGTGGGACATTTTGTTGATTGCTAATTGAAGGACAAGGGCCCAGCCCACTGGACTGTATAAGAAAGTACACAGAGCAGACTCAGGATGCAAACCAGTAAGGTGCTTTCCTCCATGGTCCTGCTTCAGTGTCTGCCTCCAGGCCCCTGTCTTGGATTCCCTCGTTGGCTCCCCTCAATGATGAAATAAAATCAACCCTTTCCTCCTGAAGTTGGCTTCGGTCTGAGCGTTTATCCCAGCAGCAGAGAGAGAAACTAGGACACTTCCTGAACTAGCAAACATCCTGCGAAGACTGGCCCTAGTGAGTTCTGCTGTTGGACCATACAAGACAGTGGCACACATGTTTCTTCCAGTAAAGGACCCCACTAGTACTGGTACCCCCTAAGATTCTAATGAAGCTGAAAAGTTCCCACTTTGGTTAGATTGTGGCTGTCCTAACACGACATATCACTCCTGTGTCTGAGGCGATGCAGATGTGAACAGTAAGGGCAGACTGCTGTCCAGAGCACAATGCTTAGTGTTATCTGTGGCTATCTCCTGGTTTGTATGCTTTCTGAACTAGACCATTTTACTGTTAGAGTATGAATTCTTCTACAAATTGGCTGCGGCACAGCGCCACACAGCCAGCACAGCTTCAGGTGCATGCTGAGCAACGTGTTACCTAGAACTCATGCTCGCGTTTTAATGACCCTTTGCCAAGTTCAGCTTAGTGCCAGGTTCTCTCATAGCCTCTTTCCCGTATCTTCAGATAGACCCATTTTACTATTCTTCAGAGCGCTCAAGTGAACCTCTACCTGTCCTATGTTTGGGCTGTCTCCACAAGCGAGATGGCAAGGTTGAGGGTGACCCAGGTTGGCATGGTGCTTCTTAGGAGGACTGATTGCCAGAGAACACCTGAAGCTCAGTTGAGGTTTCCTGTGAGGGGAACTTTGTTACACCGCGATCATTCCTAAGTAGAAAGACAGGGTGGGCTGTGGTGGCACATGCCTTTAATGCCAGCACTGGGGAGGCAGAGGCAGGTGGGGCTCTGTGTGTTCAAGGCCAGCCTGGTCTACACAGCCAGTTCTAGATTAGACAGGGCTACATAGTTAAGAGCATGTGTCCCCACCCCCATCAAAAAAGAAAAAAAATTAAAGAAAAAGAAGAAAAAGACAATGACGACAGGGAAATTGTCGCTACCATGTGTGTAACAGATGGTCATTCTCCATTTCTGGGCTGCCTCTGCTGCCACAGGGTTGGCGTGTGGTTAAGGATGCCAAGGCTGCTGGATTAAGCCCTGCCCTTCCTTAGCTTGTGTTGAATCATGGGAGACTGATGAGCAGAGATGGACTGTGTGAATAATTCATAATTTAGAGACACAGGACGGAGGAAGGAGATAAGCAGGCTTAGTTAAGGAGTGAGCTTTCTTAAAGATAAGATTTCAGAAAGATAAAAGAAAAGTCGCACCAAAGGACATGGCTAGAACAGTCCTTCCCCCTTATCTAGAGGGGGGAGGAGCTCTGAGAGCACTCTCTGTCCTGGGCCAGTATGATCGAGGGACTCCTCTTCCCACATGCCCATGCCTGCTGTGGGGGTTAGAGGTTCCATGCCTGGTCCTCCAGGGTGCCAGGTCCTAGACCATGCTTTCTACCATCCTCCTTAGAAGAGCACCAGTGTCTCTGGAAACCAGATGTCTGGCTCAGGCCCCTGCTCAGCAGGGTGCTCAGATGGGAGCAAGTGTGGGGTATGCTTTTGTTTAGTAGTGTCTGCTCCTGCTGCAGCTTTGTGGGACCTGAGGAACTGTAGTTATACACTTGAGGGTCCTCAGAGCAACTCCCAGTATTCCCAGCTTGGCCTTCCACCCCTGTGGGAAGGCCCCAAAAGGCAGGATGGCATGCCCAGCCTTCACTACCTGACCCCTTGGCAGGGCCAGCAGCCCTGGACTGGAATGGTTTTCCTGGGGAACAAGAATGTGTGAGTGTGGGCCCTGTCCCACCACAGAAACGGGAACAAGCTTAAAAGCAAAGGCTTTAACCTAAGCTTCTGTACCATCTCTCAAGTCTGTGAGGACATAAACTCCCTTCCTAACCTTCTCTTCCCAGGTGGGACGTGGGGGCTAGAGGCACCACGAAGGCTTTCCTTGCTTGTCCATTCTTCAACCTCTTCACACCCCTCAGTCTCGCAGAACCAGTCAGATCATCTCATGCCTTTGCCCATCCTGAGCATGTATGTCAATGTCTCCCTAAGACTTTACTTTGAATCAAGAGCCGGGATTCCCTTCTATGTGTCCCACACTGCCCAAGACGCACAGTAGGCTCTTCTCAAATACAAGCAACCTGTTTTTCCTTTTTATCTAACTTTGCAAACTCTATTATCCTTCCAGGTCTGTGGCAGTGGTGTATCCTCATGCTACCGTTCCCTGCTAGACCAAAACTCCTCAGGCAGAGATCTGCTCTCTTTCCTTTAGACTCTCAGGTGCCTTGCCTGTTGAACTCTGTGTCAGAGCCAAGACGAGGCAAGGGCTGGATGGACAGTGGGTGTCAGAGCTAGATCCTTCCATCCACAGGGACACGGGCTGACTGCCCCAGCAATGCCCTAAGTCTGCTTCCTCCTCACGGTGGATACAGAAAACAGGGGCACTGTGTATATATTTGAGGTATTTGTTATATTTATCAAGCAAAGCTTCGTGCTCCTTCTTAATTTGAAAATCCCAAGAGTTGAATACTTGGAACGTCTTCAAGAATGAGGGTCTAAATTGGTGACTTTCCTTCTTGGGTTTCGCAGCTCATTTGATGGATTTTCTTATTGTCTTAGTCTGTGGCTCTGGACGGAGGGAGGTGTCTTCATGCCAAACCTATCCCAGACCTCGGCCTCAGCAGAACCTCAGCAGAGCAGTGAGCAGAACTGCACTGTGCGCAGCAGCATGGTGCCCGGGTTCCAACAGCTTGGAAAGCATCCTCTGTGTGCATTCATGGGGGTTTCTCTGGCAGAACTGCCACACTGAGCCCAGGCATCCACCGCACTGTGCTCTTTGTTAGCGAGCATTGAAACCTAGTATTCTCCCTGGAGGGGGGGCAATGCTGAGTTACTCCCCTTTCTACTGTCCTCTGCCTGGCCTGCAGAACACCACCCACCAGCCATGGAGCCTTGTTTGCTGGGAGGCCAGGCTCTGGTCTTTCTGTTGTCCCCCAAAGCAGCAGTCTGATGAACAGTGGAGACAGAAAGCCAGAAGTGGATCTATCCCTGTCTACGTGTGTGCGAACGACCTTCTAACCTTCTCTCCGTCTTCATAGCAATTCCTGCCTGATAGGCAGAGACGCCGAGGCCCAGAAAAGAGATGGAGGTTTCCCAGTTCAGGGAGCAGGATTTGAACCTAGTCCCCTAGTCTGTTCGTATATAGCACTCCTTAATTCTTAATATGCCTTTGAAAAAAATCTATCAAAGATGCTCATTTCCAGACCCCACCATGAACACTGACTCCCTGGATCTGGCATGTGACTCAGAAGTCTGTATTTGTAATAGACCTGCTCAATATTCCCTGTCCACCCCTGCCTAGAGAGATGCCTTGTTACAGGTAGCTTCCTCAACTAGATTCAAGGACATGTCACTCAAAGCACCCTGATTGCTCACTCGGAGAATCCAGGACCCAATTGGGAATAGGAGGAAAGCAGCCTGAGTGCTTGGGTGACATTGCTGTATCTACGTAAGCTCCCCTTGGAGATAGCTGGACCCTATAGGCAAGGGCAGGCTGTTGTCAGGCAAGCTGGATTTATGTCTATAGTTTACAGGCTGTGTGATTTGAGGCTGAGAGCTTCTCGTCTCTGTGTGTGAGTTTTCTCATTTGTGAGAGGAAGACTCTGGGGAGCCAGGTTGGCAGTTTGTATGAGGAGCTCGCACAGTCAGTGCTTGAATGACACAGAGACCCAGATTGTCCCCAGGAGGCGGTGTGTGTGCTGGTTTCTGTCTCTGGGGAGTTCTTGACTAAGGACTGTGGTCTGGCCAGTTGCCATAGCCTATGACCCACATCTTATAACCTTCTTAGCTGAAGCAAGGATGTCTTCTGTTGTGGAGCGGCAGCAACACAAATGTCTTCAGTACAGGTTTCCTGGGGCATGGTAGATACCAGAAAAGTCCTTACTTCTTCCAGAAGGGCCTGGAACTTCCAGGTCTGGTTTTTTTCCTTCCTGTCCCTCAGAGGCCCTGTTCAGAATCACTCTGCTTCCCCATCCCATCTCTTGCTGCTTCCATTGGAAGACTGTAAAGGCAGAAGGACTGTGTAGTTATGGAGGAGCTGGATTGCAGGCAAGGTTTGATCCAGTTGCACTCCATTGGCTATGCCTTCCCTTCCATCCTCTGCTCCAGGAATTTGAATGGAGAGGAGGAAGTGATTCACCTGGAGGCTGAGTGCAGCCTGCGGTGCTGGATCCTGGGCTCAGTTGGCTGCGTGTTTCAGCTGCAAGCAATTGCAGGAATTGACTCTTGCTCTCCACACACAGGGCAGTTCTGTCTGTCATCATTGTTTTACCCAGTACTTCCTCTTCCACCCCAAAAGGTTCTAGATGTTTCTTCATACTGGGAGGTTTAGGAATAGGTGAGCAGATTGATGGAAAGGCAAGAGATCCTACTAACTGCAGCTGGGTAAATCAGGACAGGGGTTAGAGCTGGGGGTGCCTGAAGGCAGACTTTTACCAGAAGTGTCCTCAGTTTTGGGTCCTATAATGTCACTCAGGGCAGAGGGCAGAGCTGTGCTGAGATCCGACTGACAGCTGGAAAATGGCCTTAAAACATCTGTTCAGATCCCAGATTTCTAAGTGAGGCTCAGAGTCCGGAGAGGACACAGCGAGTTGTACCCTGGGGCTGAGGGTTCCACAGGCAGAAGATCGATCGATGCAGGATAAGGCAGATCATGGGAAGAGGCAGCCCATGGGGCAGAGGGGGGTAATATGGGTTGAAGCAGGTCTTGGGAAGTGGTGTCCAGAGGACAAAAGAGAGGTGCAGGATGGGACAGGGCTTGAGGTGGAAACCCAGGGCCACCATCCTGGTGTTTATGTTCAGGTACCTTTCTGTCAGGGAAGCTGTTCAACGCATGCTTTGGCCTTGTTCACACAGCTGTCTCTTGAGTCATTAGCTAGGACTGAACTGGTTTCCTTAGGTAGACCTTGGGTGCGTCATGGCGTGATCTTCATAGTGAAGAGAATGTTTCATGTGGCATTTGGGGTCCTCCAAGTCGGGTGGAAAGATGGGACTAGGCAGCAAGGCTGGGCGGGGGGTGGGTGGAGGCCTTGGGTTCTGTTTTTCAGCTCATTGCCTTTCTTCTAGCACTTTCATCACAAGCCAGAGTGGTCTCCATGGGATGGGTGGTTTCCCCAGCCTTGCATTGTCATGGTCTGTCCTGGGTGTGTGAGGCAAGGACCCTGCCAGCTGGCACCGTTGCTGAATTCTCAGAACCCATATTTCAAAGTAATTACTGACCAAAAAAAGCAGACTTAGCCACACAACTCATAACTACTTCCAGATACCCAGGCTTGGGAGCTCCAGGAACGCTCCCAGGACTCCTTTGAATATAGGGAGAGTGGCCCAACATGTCCTCCTTGGAGGTTAGTCTGGGTGCTGTCCAGGGCTCCGGGGGCTCAGGCAGGGAATGGGAATTATCCCTCACAGGGAGCGGCTTCTGGCTGGTCTGGGTCCTGGTCTAGTTTATGCAGGCCCCTCTGGCTCATCTCTCTCCTTGTTGGGAATGATGGTGCCTGTAGTGTATTACAGCCAGGAGAATTAGCAGAAATGCGATGTATGAAGGTGTCCAAAAGTCATAAAGAACCATACAATTCTTAGACTGTAAGGAAATCCTGTTCAGCCTGTAGTTAGTGTCAAAGAGAAGTCAAAGGAGACCAGACTTCGAGAACGACCTCAAATCCACATCATGTCATTGGTGACACAGGAATCAGCTCATGTCCAACCCCCAGAGTCACAAGGAGCAATGACACCAAGCAGGAGAGTGGTGGCCAGGACTAGAGCCTAGAAGCCCTCCAGGACCCTGTATTAACAGGATACTCAAGAGGACTCAGGCTCTGCCAGGAAGGCGAGGCTAGTGGTTGGGTTGGGAATTCTGGCCATGCCTACACGCCGGCACATAGACCTGAGCTTCCATGCACATCTCCCATTCACTCCTGGTACAGCAGGCAGGACAAGGGCTCCAGGCCCCATTAGAGGTGGAAGCAGAGGAACAGAGCAGGGAAATGTAGTTGTCCAAGGTCACTGGGTGAGCATTGCAAAGAGCCTCCCAGCCCAACACAGGCCATGAGTTTCTCTGAGGTTAGAAGTCTGTCCCCAGATGGATGAATCCCTGGAGGAAGATGTCCTGGAGACTTGAGTCTTTGATGGACCGAGCGATTCTAGCACGCCCTCCACTAACTCCTCACAGTGACCCAGTAAGCAAGGCAGGCAAGTGCTGAAACCATTGAGATGGGGAAGACTGACCAAGATCGCATGCCCAGAACATGATAGAGAACAGGCTTTGGGCACCCAATTAGGCTGTCCCCATTGTGGTCCAAGCTGTCGATGTCCCCAGCTAGAGCTCGCAGCTGCAGGCAGTGTACACACAACATCAGAGCAGAGTTGGGTGGTATTGGTCTGGGTCCCTGGGTAGGCTAGGGATGAGGAGTGGCCATCTGGAGCCCCAGCCAGCCATTGTGTGCTGGGCTCTGTCAGGCGACTGGGTGTGGCCCGAGGGCTGCCAGGACAGTCCCAAGGGAGGAAGTGTCAGTGTTTACAGGAAATGCAGGACAAGGCCTGGGAGGTGGAGGAGGGGTAGGTAGCCAGCCACCCTGAGCTCTGGAGGTAGATTTGGGCCCTGCTGGGGCCTAAGGTGGGATGCCCCTCTTCCACTCCAAGGACGAGACTTTTTATTGTTCTGGGAGGAAAAAGTCCACTTCACAAACAGCCCAGCCCCTCTTCCAAGAGGACAACACCGTAGTTCCTGAGAGAGCACCCATCTCTCACCCCATAGTGAACCCTTCTGGGAGCTCTGATCTGCCATCTGGACCCCTGATGTTGTGCCTTGCCTTCCTCACCTGTTTAGAGGGCAGCAAAGCGAGCCAGCTCTGTGTAACTCCAGCACCTGAGGGGTGAGGTTGGCTTCATGCCCCAGAAGTTCCCTAAGATGAGTATGAATATGGAAACTTCCTTTTTAAAAAAAAAAAAAAACTCTGAAAACCTAAAATAGGCCTAATGGCTGTTACACACAGGCTTTTCCAAAGCCCCCATGTAAACACCACATTGCCTTAGCTGCTTGGACGTACCCAGTGCCATATTGCAAGAGAAATGACACTGGGCATGGAGGTGTACGTTCCTAAGCGTGCAGAAAACCCTAAGCGTGCAGAAAACCCTGGGTTAGATCCTTCACAATGCATAAATTGGGCATGGTGATAAATCCCTGGAACCCTAGCACTGGGGAGGTGGAGGCAAAAGGATCAGAAATTCAAGGCCATCCTCAGCTACATAGCAAGTTCAAGGCCAGCCTGGGCAACATCTTATCCTCTCTAAAATTAAAAATAATGTGAAAAGAGAGAAAACTAAGCATGATGTTTGAGGCCAGACTTGAACTGAGCTATGGCGACTAAGTTTCCCACGCTCCATACATGCCTCCCTTCTTTCCTGAACCCACAACCCCTTGTACCACACCTGGACCTCAGCCAGCCTACAGCCTGTCCTCTTTGTGGCCGCTCTCTGGGTTTCCAGTCTCAGAGTGCTAGAACATGGTAGTTTAGGGTTCTTTGTCTTGTTAATAGAAGAACTTAGGAATTTTACTAGAGTTTAGAAGAAAAACAGTATAGGTGATGTGAACATCCTAGCAGTTGCCAAAGAGAGATGGAGAAGCCATGTCAAGGTAGACATGGAACAGCAGTATGCGACATATTAAGAAAAGAAAAGAAAAAATAACTCCCACGAGTGGAAGTAACTGAGGAGCAAGCCCCCACCCCAAAGCCCCACAGGATATATGATCCTTTAATACCCCAACTTCCCTGCCAGTTTGTATTCTGTGGACTTGGTTTTGCACATGCTCTATTCCTTAGATGATGCCAGCGTAAGGACAGGCAGAGTCTTCCTCCGCAAAGTCCTCTTCCACATCCTAATCTTGATTTGGACTTCTGCTTTGGCTTTTTTGTTTGTTTGGGTTTTTTGTTTTTTTTTTTCGAGACAGGGTTTCTCTCTGAAATAGTCCTGGCTGTCCTGGAACTCTCATTATAAATCAGGCTGGCCTCGAATTCACAGAGATCTCCCGAGTGGGGTTAAAGGCATCCACCACCACTTTCTGGCAGGGTTTTGTTGTTGTTGTTGTTGCTCCTGTTCTCCTGTCACAGGGTCCGGAATATAACAGGATCAGTGTCCAGGTCAGATCCTCCCTTGGCTACAGAGGCAGGGGCCTGAGTTGCACTCAGAGTCTCCCACCCCTCCCCCACACTCACCAGCATCTCATCCCAGCTAAAATCTAGACTGGGTGCTCTTCTTCTGTGCCTTAGTCATTCCCACACCCTGGTATTGAGGAGAGGGTATGTATGGGGGTGCTTCTCTGGGCTGTCTGCTCTCCAGTAGGCATGAATGCTGGGCGCAGCTTATCTGCCTATGCGTCCCCAGCAGTGGGTGCAGACAGCTATGTGTTGCCGTGAGTTGGTTAAAGCTAGCAGGTATCTGTGGAGCATCTGGGGTGTGCAGGCGACTGTGGGATTTGAACACTAGGCATCAGCAGGACAGATTTCAGAGCCCTGTAAGAAGGAAGACTGAAAGAGCCTAAGAATGCTCTTTGTCGGGGATATTGTGGAACTCAGGCCTTCTAAGAGGAGTAGATCAGGGAGGGGAGGTTGCATGTGGTGGGTTATTATAAAGAAAGGGATAGAAAACTAAGAACATAGGCTAACCTGCAATGCTTGATCCCATGAGCTGGGCAGTGCTTAAGTTGAAATAACATAATCTGGCTAAGGAAGGCTACCTGGGGGAGGTGGTGAGCTGGACCTGGTGGGTGGGAGGAGTTGGGTCAGCAAACAGTTCCCAAGGTCTGGTCCATTCTCAGGGGCAGAACAAGAAGTCATAGGATAAGAACTTGTGCCCTGCTGAAGTCACCTTACCTTCTGGGCCTGAGTCTCAACATATTCAGGCTTGTTGGATCAGTGTGATGGATCCATGTCTCTGCTCAGCTGTCACACTCCAGCCACATGTGACTCTTATGTTCATGTGTGTCAGGCCCATGCCCAGGTACCTGCCCTCTTTGTGCCCATTGCTTTGTGGATGCTGTGCACCTTGACACCCCTTGGGTTGTCATACCTTGCAGGATGGGCAACCTGCCTAAGGCATCTGCTCTTGTCTAAGACAAAAGAGGCAATGATGGGCCACATGAAGGAGCGTGGGTCTGACTGCAAGTCATCTGCTTCGCTTTATGTCTGACAGGTGGCTAGCAGGGCACTGGCACAGTGCAGCAGGGTGTGCAGCAGGGCACTGGCACAGTGCAGCAGGGCGTGCAGCCGGGTGTGCAGCAGGGCACTGGCACAGTGCAGCAGGGCGTGCAGCAGGGCACTAGCACAGTGCAGCAGGGCATGCAGCAGGGCGTGCAGCAGGGCGTGCAGCAGGATGTGCAGCAGGATGTGCAGCAGGGAGCTGACATGGAGCAACCAGGGCAATTGATTGCCCTGAACAGAGCCTTATTTTCCCCAGCTGAGAGTGGCAACTAGATGCCAGATGGGAGGGCTCTGCTGAGAGGAAGGGCTTTGAGAGCAGAGGGCTCTAAAAGGAGATGCCTCTGAGGAGGGAGGATCTACAGGGGAGGGCCCTGAGAGCGAAGGACTCTAAAGAAGTCTCTGAAGCCACACCCTCCTTTGAAATCCAGTTCACCATCTCATGACTCTTTTTCACCTGAAACATTTTCATAGAACTCCATGTCGGGAGCCTGCACGATGTCACCTAGCGAGCTGGCGGCAGAGGGAGGTACTAGAAGCCCATCTGTCACTGTTAAGAGCTCTGTCTGCCTCATGGTTCATCCCGGCCTTCTGGCCACCCTGAAGCAGAATAAATAAAATCAGACATTTCTCTGAGCTGTTCATGTCTGCATATCCCTGCTGCCAATACTCACATAAACCCTGGGTTGGGAGTATCATTACCACCTCACTTGACAGACTAGGAAACTGAGGCAAGGAGGCCTGGGTTCCTGGAACTGCTAAGTGGCAGAATCAGGTCTGGCTTAAGGAAGGCAGAGCTATAGCATTTGCCCTGACCTCCACCCTGGGCGTCTAGTTCCACGGGGGACACAGATCAGAGTCTGCTCCAAGAGGCTCTCAGCCTGCAGGGCAGACCTTAGCAGGTGCTGCTGGTGAGAGCACTGTGGCTGGCCGCATCTCTGTGGATAAATTCTGTTTCCCACTGAGCCAGCCTAGAGGCACACCCAGGTACCAACAGTGTAGCTGCTTCTAAGGATCTGAAATGGAAGCCCTGTCTACTGCCCACACCAGAACCCTGTCTTTTTTGTTTTGTTTTGTTTTTGTTTTTCAAGACAGGGTTTCTCTGTAGCTTTG
>LOEQ01003805.1:103542-119667 GCA_001685075.1 Bramus lutescens
CATGACTACAAGGTGTGGTTAGAACACATGGAGGTCAGAGCTCAGGAGTGTGACACTGTGGATCAGGACAGTTGCCAAGGTCAAGTGACCCCTGGCTGATCTGGCTGGGGTTATACCTGATAGAGACAATGGGCAGCCAAGGCCAGGCCGAGTCAGCCAGGAGCATCCTGTTATTTTGAGAGCCGAAGGGAGACCCCTTCCCTCTGCAGAACCCCCTCCTCTGCCGAGCATCCCCAGCCTTCAGCTGCTGTCCTATGTGAACCTAGCAAGATATAACAGAGTGGAAATCACCTTTACAACCAGGTTTTCCTGAACTGGAGAAATGGCCCAGTGGATAATTTCCTTGTCAGCCTGTTTGATCCTTAGTTCCCATGTAAATATGGTGGCTTGTGTCTGTAACCCCAGTACTAGCACCAGGGAGGCAGAGACAGGCAAATCCTTGAAGCTCCCTAGCCTGACAGCCTGGCCAAATAGTGAGCTGAAGATTCATGTGAGAGATTCTGTCCCAAAAAACAAGGTGGAGAGTGACCAAGGAATATACACAGGGCTGACCTCTGACCTCCACTCGCAAGTACTCACATACAACATGCATGCACCCATGTGAGCACATGTGTACACAGGAAAGGCAATCAAACAATTAAACAAGCTAATTTCATTTCCCTTGCACAACACATTGCTAGCATCACTATGGACAGGAGTCAGTGCCCTGAGGTCCTGAGCCAAACCCCTCACCACTCTCAGGACTCATTCTTCTAGACCTGGTCCTCACTTCTCCCATGTAGATCACCGTGAATGGGAATGGCATGTACTGGTTGCAGAGTTACTTTTACAGAAATTGGATCAGATTGTCAGGATCTTGAGATGACTCATTTGGTTTCTTTTTTCATAGTACCTCAGAGGTCTTCCCACGTTAGTACATAGAATCACACATTTTCCATACTGCATAGAATTCCTCTATTCAGATGTGCTGTCCTCTCTCTTGCCACCCCACTGCAGAGGACATTTACGGTGTCCAATTCGTTTGCTCTTCACCTGATAGCATCGTGGTGACTTGCTTTCTTAGCTCCTCATATCCAAGTGCAGGATTTTCCTGGGTGGGGGAGGGGTGCTTGTCTCCTGTGCTTGAGGTCCTAGGGTCCATCCCTCCCCAGCACCACAAGCAAAAACCTTTCCTTTGGGGAAAGTTTCATGAACTAAAAATGGGTTTGATCCCCACGTGTGCTGCTATGTTTCCCCCAGAGGCTGGGCAGCCCACTCTGGCCATGCTCCAAGGTCCCAAAGGCCCAAGGCCTTGTGGCCTGTGACAGGCAGTGAAGTCTCCAAGTGGGGCATCTTCCCACTCTGTCACAGTGCTGCTGTGTTGGGGACTCCAGGGAGGCCTCCCTCGTTCCCTGTCCTCTGTGCTCACCTAGCTCTGGCTCCACAGGCAGAGACCCCCCGCCCCCGTCTCCATAACTGTGTACCCTTATGCGGGAGGCAAAACAGAAGCAGGCCTCCCAGCCCTGAATCCCTCTGAAGAGAAGTAAACAGTTAGTAGGAGCTCCTGGAGAGGCCGTGGGAACGGTTTTGGGGTACAATAGTGAGCTCCTTGCTCACTACAGATGTTTGGAGGCAGGAGCAGGACAGGAAGTCAAGTCCAACTGGTCCACCCCCATGTCTGGCCTCGCCCTCTCTTACTCAGACACACAAAGGGTGTAGGTTGAAGGAAAGGAGGAGAAAGGAAAAAAGGAAAAGCAAGAAGGACTTAAAAATAGCTCTGCTGTAAAAGACATTCAGAGGCCACAGGCTGGCGCACCCCACCTTCCCAACAATGAGTATATTTTATAGGCTAATGGGGACTTTTCAGGCAAAATACCAGCTCCCAGGAGACCAGTGCCCAGCCAGGAGCTGGCACCTCCCCACACCTCCTCCCCATACCCCCTCCCAACAGCCTTACATTTAGCCACACTTCCCTGAGGCCTGGGCCCTTCCCAGCCCTACCCTGCTGGCAGAAAGGTCTCCTAAGGCTGGGCCCACAGGCCCCCTCCTGCCCACACCACAGCTAACCTTGGCCCCAGCCCTTCCACTTGTAATTTCTCCTTTATCCCTTCCCCAAGTTCATGTCCAATTGAACCCTGGTGGTTCCCATAAGTCCTCACACAGACCTGGACTTCAGACATGACCTGCGTATTGGCCCATCTGCCCCGCTCAGTGTCCTCACATCTTCCTCCACCACAGCATGCTTCATGAACACTCTGCACGTGCTGCATGCCGGCACCCTGCCGGAAAGGCTGACTGCTAGTAGCCTGGAGAAGTTCTCCAGGCTGTGCTGGGCGCTACTTAGTTGTGAAAGACGCGAGCCAGGCAACTGTTGGTACCGGGACAGGAGCTCCTGGGTAAAGATTTGGTGATCTTAGGAGGGAGAAACCTGATATTGTTTTTTTCTTTCTTTCAGTTTTGGGAAAATGTTATAAAATGCACGACACCAATCCCATTAATATGTGTGTGGCGCTAGAGATGGAACCAGGGCCTTGCACAGGCTGCTCAAGTCTCTGCCCCTGAGCTGTGTTCCCCAGGCTGCAGTCCGTTAAGCGCACCCAGTTTGTGTAGCCTCCCCCACCATGCATTTGCAGAACTTCTATGCATTCCTACCCAAACAGATGCTCCTTCCTCATTAGCTGTCCCCTCCGCAGTCCCTGGCTCCCACTCTACTGCTTTCTGTCCAGGTGAATTTACCCTCCAGGATCCATGAATGTGAGGAGTGGATGGTGTGGCTTGTAATGACTACTAGCCTGGCTTTTATCACAGGGTCCAACCTGTGGTAGCCCCTCAGACGTCTAGTGTCTAGCTAGACTACCTTTTGTCTGTACACTGGGTGGCTTCTGCCTTCTGACCCAACTGTGACCCAGCTGTGAATAGTGAGGCTCTCTCACTGACCTGGTGTTACTGAATGTGTATCCAGAAGTGGGTTTGCTCTGCGATTTGACAATTCTGTTTTTACTTTTCATACAGTTTTTTGCACCTTCTTACATTCCCACCTGTGGTTCAGAAAATTCCAGTCTCCTTCCTGATGAAGGAGCCTCTGAGCTCCACATGGTGAGGCCTGTAGAGAGACGTGGCCAGAGACACATGGAGCTGGGGAGGGAGGAGATCTTCAGGGTCTTCCCAAAGTCCTCACATGTGCCTTCTCCTTGGCCTCCACATGCACGCTTCACACCCCCACCCTCGCTGATCCAGGCTTTGTCTCCTTGTCCACAGAAGCCCCCGTGCTCAGTGCCAGCCCCAGCCTCGTGGCCCCAGCCTCCAGAGGTCCTTTTCCATGGTCTTCACAGGCACTGTCACTATAGAGTGCCCTTTCATTTCTCCAGCTGCTCCACTTTGTCCCTCTCTGTATGGGACGTTTCCCAAACCCCTGTCCTGTTCCAGTGCCTCCCTTCATTCTGCATCCTTAGCGTCGCAGCTGCAGCCTTCCAGACACGCAGATTTGGAGACACAACCCATCACAAACTGAGCTCACACCCTGCCAACACGCTCTTTCTCTCATGTTTCTGTGATAAAGGTTGATTCCTGCTGTATCACGTTGTTATACTTTATCTCAGCCACATACCAAATAAAGTGAAGCAGTGCTTGGCCTTTGACCAGGCGGGTGAGAGTACAGAACCCAGTGCCACCTGCCCCGCAGCCACCCCAGAACCTTTGCACTTGCCATTTCCTCCACTTTCTGCCCTCTCTGCACAACGTCACCTCCTGCTGTTCTTGCGGCAGCATTCCTGCCCATTTCCTGATCCCGGAATTGTGTCCTTGTATCTGCGTTCACTTGTGTGAGGTTGGCCTTTCCCTGGTAGAGTAGCCCCAGGAGGGCAGGTCCCACGTGGCCTGGTGCGTAAAAAAGCAGTTGCTATCTGTTGATAAACAGATGAGAGACTGAATAGATTAGCTTCCATCCCTGCGCTTGGTGAAGACACGTCTCTGCTCACGACAATAGAGAGAATATGCCGAACAGCTCCCGCCATACAGTTGCTGAGGCTGGGATCTCTTGGCCCCCAGGAACCTGCAAGGAGGAGGTTACCGCATGCTACCACAACAGGGACACTCTGAGGCAGTGTGGGCAAGGGAGAACTCAGAGCTTAGCTTTGAGGATCCAGGAGGACTCACGGGGTCCAGAGGTGACCGGATGTCATACACCAGTGTTGAGCTTAGAGGCGGACAGAGTAAGGAGCTGGGCATGAGGTTGCTGAGGGTCCCCTGCCTATTGGTCCCAGCTGTTTGGTTGAGCCTCAGGTCACAGTCCCCCTTGCTCCCTCCTTCCTGGCATTGTGCAGTGATCTGCTTAATACACGGTGTGCATAGAAAACACCCGCAGTGGGGGGCTGGAGAGATGGCTTAGTGGTTAAGAGCACTAACTACTGCTCTTCCAGAGGACCCGGGTTCTGTTCCCAGCACCCATCTGGCAGCTAACAGCTGTCTCTGACTCCACACACAGATAGACATGCAGGGAAAATACCAATGCAAATAAAATGAAAAATAAATTATTTAAAAAAAAGAAAACACCCACAGTGCCTGAGTGCCTCTAAGACAACCCACGTCCCAGATCCCACCCTAGGCTTCAGTCAGATGGCACAATGCCATGATGCCCGCTGTCCCTGTACACTCTCTGATGGTCAGCCTCGGCAGCACCCTCTGCTCTGGGATGCCAGTGAAGATGCTAATGGGACACCCAACCTTGGGGGAGCTGGAGAACACTATTTCCTCCCTTGACAATCTTTAAACTAAGCTTGGCATGCCCATCCAACCAACTTGTCTGTGTGATGTGTCTCTCAGTCCAGCAATGGCTCTGTGGGGCAGGACAGCTGGGGCAGCCCTGGTGCTGTGTGTGAGCCGAACTTCACTGGGGAGGTGTTTGAGGCTTGGGTTGGTGTTTGCAGGTGTTATAGGAGCAGGGCTGGGGGAGCTGTGCTTATAAGAGAATGGGTCATGATTACAGGAGTTCTTAGTTACGGTTTCTATTGCTGTGTAACAACCCCGACCAAAAGCGACTTGGAGAGGAAAGCATTTAGGAACTGCAGCTTATAACTTGCAGTTCACCATCCAGGGAAGTCAGGGCAAGAACAGCTCAAGGTGGGAACCTGGAGGCAGGAGCTAATACAGAGGACATGGAGGATGCTGCTTACTGGCTTGTTCCCCAAGGCTTGCTCAGCCTGCATTTTTTATATAACCTGGGACCAACAACCCAGGGATGGCAACACTCACAGTGGGCTGAGCCCTCCCACACTACTCATTAAACAAACAAACAAACAGATGTACTGAGGCTTACCCACAGGCCAATCTGGTAGGGATTATTTTCTCAACTGAGGCTCCCTCTTCCCAAATGACTCTAGCTTGCATCAAGTTAACATAGAACTAGCCAGCATGCATGGGAAGGTGAACACGTGTCCACAGGAGGCAGGAGGTAACAGGAGAAAGTCTTGCCATCCAGACACCATCCTGACTTTTGATTAACCTTTGATTAAGGTCATGATTAACCTTCTAGAGCCAGAGTGAGATGTAGGGACAAGACAGAGATGTGAGCTGGCTCCTCCTGTTGCCAGCATGGGAGCTTGCAAGTTAGTCACAGCTGCAGCTGCCGTGGATTCGAGAAGGTGGCACACTGGAAGGAGCATTTAGAAGCTCTTGTTTCATAATCATGCTAAGAACATTTAACATGAAGCCTACTCTCTGAGTGTCTGTCTGTGATGGAGGGGTACAGAAAATATCAGAAAATATGGTACACTCACACACATACACAAAGGAATATGGGGCCAACAAGGTTGCTCAGCAAGTAAGGGCACTTGCTGCTGAGACTGACAGCCTGAGTTTGATCCTGGGACCCACATGGTGGTAAGAGAAAATTGTCTACCACAAGCTGTTCCCTGACCCCCCCCACACACATGCACAACACATGTGCATGTACACATAGATTAACAGTGGAGTAGTATTCAGCCTTTAAGAAGGAGATCCTGCCATTTCTAGGAATGGATGATGTTGGAGGATGCTTGGCTAAGTGAAGAAGTCAGGCACAGAAGGGCCATTCTGCAGGATTCCACTATTCATGGCACCTTGCCTAACTTGCACAAGTGGCAAGTAGAAGGTGCTTTTCCAAGGGCTGGTTGGAGAGAGGTGGGCAGCTGCTGCTTGGTGGGTGTCGGCGTCACTGACACCGGAGAGTCTTGTGTCTCCCAAGAAGGAACTGAAGCCTAAGCAGCGCTCACTTCAGGGCCTTAACAGCTCAGAGGTGACATCAGGAGTAAAGAGGGATCGTCACTACCTTAGGACAGAGTTCCAAGACAGCACTTTGCCACTGCAGGTCTGTCACAAACCACAGCCAGACCCGGAGCTCCCTCCCAGAATTTTCAGGCCGCTTCCTCCCTCTCCACTGGATCACAGGAAGCTTTGTCTCTGCTGTCCCTTCTCCTTCATCGTCCTGCAGGCACTTGTTCCTCTTTGTCATCCCCATCCCTCTCCATGTGACACAAGAACAACAGGTGACCATGGGGACGATCAGCAAGTCATTCCCGTAGTGTGTCTGCTGCTGAATCCAAGTCTCAGGGAGCACCATGCTGTCCCAAAGCAGGAGCACTAGGGAACTTGGGGACAAGAACTGGAGTCATCTGGCTGCCTGAGCACTGTCCCTTGTCAGGCATGACCTCAGAACATTTCTGAAGCTCAAAGGCAGGCCCTCTACTTGCTGAAGACCTGTGAAATGTGCACAGATGTGTGCCCTTCCTGCTCTGGGTGTGGTCGTGTGCATGAGGAAGTTCAGGGCAGGTCCCCTCTTTGTTACTCCACCCCACCTGGGTCTTAACATCTTGGGGTCTTTGGGATGTTGAGGGGAAGCTTGTGTTGTTTCTGGACATACCTGGGCCATCCTAAGAGACAGGCCCCAGCTGGGACTCCCTGGCCTGTGTCACAACATAATGCCAATCAGGCTCACCGCCCCGCCTGAAGCTCTTTGCTCTCTTGGAGGACGTGTCCATTTGTGTCTTATGCCATTCTTGTGGACCAGCCTTCCTCTTAATAATAGACGCCCCAAGGAATCTTGTCACAAGCCATTTCTCATCCTTATTTACATCAGAATGCAAACCTGAGGACATTTTAAAGCATGGGCATTTGCCTAGCACGCTTGAGGCCCTAGATCTGATTCCTAGTACTACTTAACCTAGACGTCCTGTCGCACACCTGTAATCCCAACACTGGGAGGTGGAGGAAATCCGAAGTTCAATGTCATTCTCAGCTACATAATAAGTTTGAGGCAAGCCTGAGTTACATCAGACCATTTCAAAAGAAAAAAATCTTGTAATTCACTTAAAAATAGCAAAGTTCATGATTTACTGACATAAAAGGCCACTCTGTCCATTCTGTGTGTCAAGCTAACAGAAGCCAGTGTGGAAAGGAGTGCCAGTTGCCGGGCGGTGGTGGCGCACGCCTTTAATCCCAGCACTTGCGAGGCAGAGGCAGGCGGATCTCTGTGAGTTCAAGGCCAGCCTGGTCTACAAGAGCTAATTCAAGGACAGGCTCCAAAGCTGCAGAGAAATCCTGTCTTGAAAAACAAAACAAACAAACAAACAAACAAAGGAGTGCCAGTTACGTCTGACTGAGGGAAAGGTGGTTCGGTACACCTGGCTCCCCTGCTCTTGCTCACTGCTGTCGTAGTCCTGACTAGCTTCAGGGAGGAGCTTCCAGACTCCTACAGATGCCAGTTACGAAAAGGAGGACCCAAGGGCTCTTAGTGCTCCCTACTTTGACAGCTGGGGAAACCAAGACACGGAGACAGAGCCAGCACTCTGGACTCTTCCTAGTATCTGCTGTTTAATGAGACTCCCTAGCAGAAGGACTGACCTGAGGAGCTGAGCCTAATAATAACTGATTTGTCTGGAGAGTGGGGAGAAGAGGCAGCACTGATTGGCCCTGGGAAAGCTCCGGGAAGGGGCAGGCAGCTGTCTGGTGTCAACACTCCCTATATGGCTATGGGCAATACCATGTGCAGGCCTTCATGCCCCAAACCGATGCTCCTGGGAGGAGCCCTGTTCCCAGAAGCATGTCCCTGGACACTGCCTTCAGATTCTAAGTTCACTTCCTAGTTAAATAAATATGTGTGTTAAATTGCCCAGTTGGTCCCCACCCCGAAGCAGCTTCAGAGGAGAACCTGGGGCACCAAGCCTGGCAGGCCTCCCCAGTGAAGGCGCATCCATCATCTTGGAATGCTGAAGCAGAGCGGCCTGTGTGTTCCACCCCAAATCTGCCCGTCTGGCAGGAGGGACGTGCAGAGCCATCCGTGCCAGAGCCCTCCCAGAAGTCTGTCCCCAATGCTGAGATCCTAACAATGGTGATGACGACAACTTCAAAAGTCCGGGAAGAGTGAAACCTCTCCCATCCATCACCGTGTCCCTGCAGTGGGAGGTAGACACCTTGTTTTTCATGTGAGGCAAGCAAGGCATGTCAACATTGGCCCATGGCCACACCGCTGCCCACAGAACAGAACCAGGCACTAGTCTATTCACAGCTCTGTGGCAGCTAGGAGCCAAGTCTAAGGACACCAGCCTGCAATGCCAGACCCAGTCAGATGCCACACAGGAACACTCGGCTGTGCTTCGCAGTTCCTGAGTGTCCCTACCTGGGAGCTCTTGTGCCATAGTAGATATTCTTGTTTCTGTTGACAGTTGAGACTCAGAGAGGAGAAATAATGCCCAAAGGCACAAAGACAGGAAGAAGCAGGGCCCAGGATTTGAACCCAGGTCTTCTAACACCAGAGCAGTGACTTTCAACATTGTATGGCATGAATTACTGGCCTGTGGGAGACTGAAACCAGTTTGACTCTCTTTCCTCATTTTATAAGAGACAGACACCTTTAAGTCTCTTGCCTACAAAACACCACTGCCTGTGGATGCTTTACTATGTGTCCTCTGGGCTGTGGAGGCCTGCCCTGGCTAGATGCATCTTCCCTTGTGAGGGTTGCCCACCTGTGGATTCGGTTAGAGCCTCTGCCTTGTGAGTCTGACATTGACCCTGCAGCTGCAGATGGGATATGATTCTGTTTGGTTCCCATAGGAGGGAAGCAGTGAACAAGGAGCAGAGGCTTCCCCAGGTCTCTTGGCTCTCTCTCCTGTCTTCACACTCCAGCTGGAGGCTACAGTGTGCCACAGAAAGGAGACTGATCTAGGCCNGGCCGCCGTGACTTAAACTTCCAGGAAGTCAACAGGGACCGGCAGTGGGGGAAAGGCTGTGTTTATTTGGCACCTAATCTATGCCAGACACTGTATCTGATTTTGTCAGGATGGGACGTCTGCCTGGCAGCGTCTGAAGATATTTTAGGTGTCACTTGGGATTGGGGTGTTGCTGTCTTCCTGCAGACAGAAGCCATGCCCGCTGTTGCTTTTCCTAAGACACATAGGAAAGTGCCTATGGCAAAAACCAATGCTGTGGCCAAAGATCGGAGAATGACTTCTGGCATTCTCTAGGCTAGGAGCTGTGACGGTTAATTCTGTGGACCTGGCAGGACCTAGAGTCACCTGGAGATAAACTTCAGGGCTTGTCTGTGAGGGAGTTTCTAGGTTGGGTTAACTGAGTTGGGAAGACCCACCCTAGCTACCAGAGCCCTTATCCCCTGGGCTGGAGTCCTGGACTGAATGAAAAGGAGACAGTGAGCTGAAGTTCAGCGCTCGTATCTCTCTGCTCCGTGGCCCTGTAACAATGTGGCCAGCTGCCATGTTTCCCCCACCTTGTGATGGGCTGACTCCCTGAACTGTGAGCCAGAATTCACTGTTTCTTGTTAAGTTGCTTTAGTCAGGCCTTTTGTGAGAGCAACGAGAAAAGTAAACGGCGCAGGTGCTTGTAGATTCTTCACCCTGAAAGAGTCAAAAAGTGGGGAGAGAAGATGTAGGGAAAGACTCTGGAAGAAGATGGGAACGTGTGTCCAGAGACCCCTTAGTATACATACAGTGAGACGGTGAGCTGGATGCCAAGGTCACGTCACCATGATAGGGACATTTATTGAGCGCTGTGTTAGGCACCACACAGGGCATCTGTTTGGCAGCCTTTTGGGGTAGAAACTCTTCACACCCACGTGTATAGAGGAGGAAGCCAAGGTTCAGTGAGGAACTGCACTTGCTGAAGGTCACACTGTTTGTGACAAACACACAGACCCACCTCTTACAGCCTGGTCATTTTCAGGGCTGTCCTCTCAACTACCTACCCTGATTTTCACTGTTTTCCGTCCCCCCACAGGTTGAGGGACAGTCCAGAGCCCTTGTCGTCGCTCAGGAGCTGCTGTCTTCAGAGAAAGCGTAAGTGCTCCAGCAGCTGCCTGGGGCTTGCCCACAAAGCCCTGCCCCTCCTGGCTTGTCCAGGATGAAGTTAATGCAACACCATTCTTCTCTCCTTCCACAGATATGTGCAGATGCTGCAGCACTTAAGCCTGGTGAGTTCATCATTCTGATCGTCTCTGACTAATTGCCCTTTTACAGTGCTGGACTCTGAGAGGCAGAAATCAGGGAGCACACAGGGGTGGCTACATTAACAGGCTTGATGGCTGAGGCTCTGGGCCAGGCTTTTCAGATAAGCCTAGTCTACTGATGGATGTACTAGGCAGGATGACTCTGTGCCTGGGTGGGGTGGGAGCTCTGGCAGGGGACACTGGGAGGGAGTTTGGATATCAATGAGGATCCCCAAAGCAGTCTGTGTTTGTTTGTTTGGTGCTGGGAATAGAACCTAGGGCTTGCAGCATGCCAGGTGAGTGTTTCACCGCAGAGCCATGCCTAAACTCTGTGCCAGTACCTTATATTTGGGTCCTTATATGAACTACAATGTGTCTGCACAATGACAGTTGCTCAGGGAATCAAGGGGCTTTCTCAGTCACCCTAGTCTCCTCTTCCCTAGGAGATCTCTGGCAACAAATGCAGGAAGAAATCACTGAGGGTGCAGGGGCATGGCCACAATTATGGGGAATCTGGAGAATCTGAGCAGGCTTTCCTGAGGAGGTGCTTTTGATTCAGGCTGAGTCACAGGGAGGGTTGCATGTAGCAAAGATGAGGGGACTGGATGTTTAGGCCTGTGGCAGCTCTCCCAAGTGTCTAAGGATTTCCAGCCCCACAGCAGTTCAGCCTTGATACTCGATTCCTTGGCTTATTTTATTCAGCTCATAGAATGTCAAAGCCACCAGTGGTCACTGGTGGGCATTTGGCAGGTAATGACATGTAGGCTCGGAGGAAATGACTGGGTCAAGGTCATGTAGTGATGGAGCCAAGGCAGACATGGATTTCCTAAGCCATCCACTATTCTCATGTATGATCCACTCCTCAGAGCAGAAGACCAGAGGACCACCTCCTACTACATGAAGCCAGGCCTTGGGGTGAACCAGTTAGAGATCATGCTGTTGCGGTGTCCCCATGTGAGCAGGGAGCAGCTAGCTCTCTGGGTGGAGGGCAGAAGAGTCCTCTGGTTTAGCATGGGCAGCTGTTTGGGGTTCCAGTTCTGTGTGTGTGAAGTTCCCAGGACTGAAGTACCCAGCCCTCCCCACCTTTGCTTCTGAAAGGGTGGCTCAGCATGGCAGAGACAACTGGACCCCTGAGTTCTGCTCCCTCACCGGCTCCTGCCTGATAACCTCATGTGGGCTTGGCACTCTTGTTTTATGAGGCACCAGTGTGAGTTTGCAGCACTTCTTGCCAGGTGGAGAGAGGCTAAAGCTGCTGGCAAGCCACAGTGCCATCCTGGGCAGGGCAGAGCCAGGAAATCAGCTCAGAAGCTGCTTTCTGGAACTGCACTGACTGCTGAGCAGTTATCACATCAGAGCTGCGTGGACAGAAGTGGCAGAAACCCCACCACATGGCTCCAAGCCAGAGATGCTGGTCTTGAAGTAGACCACAGACTTCAGGATGTAGCACCCAACCCAACTCAGGGTTCACCCCACTCATTAGGGTTGGCAGATTCTCCCTCAGATCTCTCTACTCCCCAAGGCCACCATGCTGTGGGGAGGGGAGCGGGCTTCTGTTTTTCAGACTTGGGATTCAACCTCAGGCTTGCCAGATGGTCAGTAGAGCTAATGTGTCAATCAGTCAATCAAGTCATTCAGGCTGGTTCCTGCCCCTTGGTTCTGGAAGCCTGTTGACTGGGAATTGTTTTTGTGTTTTTGAATGTTTGTGAAGGAAGACAGAGAAGAATGTGAAAGAGCCTTTAAAGACCAGTGTGGTCCGCAAAGCCTAGAACATTGATTTGCTGGGCCCTGACAAAGGTGCCCCCTTCTATCCTTCCAGAAGCCACCATCAAAGCTTCTTCCCTCCTGCATTTCTCCTCCTACCCAGTTAGATGGCTTTGGCCACTCATCTCCCTGTCATCTCCTCAGCACCAAATACCGTACCCACATAGCTATCCGCCACCATTATCTATCAACTATCTAACCGCTGGCTTGCTATTCCAAACCTTTACCTCTATGCCATCTACTCATCAATCCATCCTTCCTTTCATCCATCTATAAATCCGCACACACACCCTTCCCCCCTTTCCCTATCCACCCACCCATCTATCCACACTCTCATCTCTTGCTTTATCTATTTACCTATGCCTTCAACCACCCTTTTCCCTTCCTCCATCTTTCAGTAATTCATTCATTCTTCCTAATTCCCCTATTCTCGTTCTCTCCCCAACCCCCAATTCACCCTGAAATATCATAGGCTACTTGGTTGTCATTGTTACTGAAATAGGCCTTGGAGCCCCAAAGATGAAAAAGTCCCAAAATTTGCTCTTAAGTAGGTCTCAGTTTTTTTGTGTGTGTGTGTGTGTGTGAGAGAGAGAGAGATCTACATGCATATATGTATGCTTGCATGTGTGCAGGCACACGTGTATGCATGTATGTATATGTAAATACATGTGTATAGGTCTAAAGTTGAGTCATTTTCCATCTTTTATTACTTGAGAGAGGTTCTCTCACTGAACCCAATTCTGACTAGTCTTGCTAGCTGATTTTCCCTGGGGATCCCTTGTCTTCTGCTTCTCAAGGGCTGGGATTGCAGGTGACCATGGCAGCCGCTTGGCTTTAATATGGGTTCCAGGCTATGCTGGGGCCCATTACCCATCTCCTCAGACTAAGTCTCGTTTTTGTGAAAATAGAGGATGGGGATGGTAAGAAGGCAATATTTATATCACTCAGCTTAAATAGAATTTGCACAGCTGTAGTTTTGTGCAGAATCACAGGGGCATGATGGGAACCCAAGACGACTTATAGGAGAGGTGTCATGGAGGTGCACTTGGGAGGAGAGAATCTCCAGGTGCAGAAGGTGGGGTGGCTAGCATGGGCAGGTGCATGGAGCTTGAAGATGTGTGGTTGAACGGTGTATCAGCTGTGTGGTTAAATGTGGCTGTTTCACAGAGGCCAAACCAAGGGTCAGAGAGGGAACCCAGAACCAAGATAAACAGGCTGCAAAGCCCCCACAATACCCCTGAGGGCTTGTGCTTTTCCTTGTATGTGGTGAGTTGGTGTTTCAAACAACACTGGTCTCTGATCACCTTTGGTTTTGTTTTCTCGTTTAAAACAAGAAAACAAATTTCTCCTATTAGAAGCTTATAACTCCTCTCAGGGGTCCCTCCTCTGGACAGAGATTCTCCAGACTGCCAATGGGAAGTGAATGGGGAATGGCTTCTGTCAGGTGCGCAGGGAGAAGTCTTGGTACCCAGAAGAACTGGTGTCTGGCCCAGTCACCCCTTGGCACACCTTCTGCAGTTCCTTTGCACCACAGCTTTCCTCTCTGCCCTCTGGATGCCCTTAAAGTGTGTGGGGTCTCCTGCAGTCGCTGTCTGCTTTTCCATTGGCTCACAGCTTCTACTTCCTGGTTGCCAGTGTCTTCTCTTCATTTGAGTCTCAGCCCAGGGGTCACCAGGGAACAAGCATATTCAGGACTCAGTGATGTGGGGTAGCCTGCTACTGTGCTCATGGACCCTCAGTGACATCCTGATGCCATTTCATTCACAGACCCTCCGTGAAGGCCCCATGGCATCTCTCCCACACACCCTCAGTGAAACCCCTGTGTCATTTTGCTTTCCAGAGATTTTCTCAACGGTTGGTGGGGAACTCATCTCTTCTTGGCAACATCTGGGTCTTGACCCAGAAGATTCAAAGACCAATAGTACCTTGATGGCCAGGGACTGCAATCTCCTGTAGGTGTCTTCTCTCACACATCTGGTGGGAGATGGAAGCTACTGTCTGGGGCCTCATCTGGGCCTGTGGCCAGCAAACTTACCTATGGCCTCTCCCTGTGGTCTCCAAATAGGCTAGTCTAGGCTTCCTCCCAGCCAGTGGCTGGGTGCCAAGAGTGATTGTCCCAAGAGAAAGCTGGGAGGAAGTGCGTGCCATTTTTATGACCCAGGCTTGGAAGTCACGTAGCGCCACTTCCACCATTCTCCACGAGTGGAGACAGTTAGAGAGGTCCACCCAAGTTCAAGGGTGAAGAATATAATCTCTACCATTCAATAGGAGGATTATCAAGCACACATTTCGTAAATATCCTGTAGGAGATACTGTTGTCATTTTTTTTGGAAAACATAACTCACCATAAACACCTTCTAAAAATGACTTTGTGTCTCCTAGGAACGTGTTTGACTTCTGGCAACAAAACTTCAATTATGGCGTCTTAAATAACATAGGGGTTGTCCTCATGTGGAGCAAATCCAGAAGGCAATGTTGGGGACTCTTCTACATCTCAGAAACTGCATGCATTTCAAGGGTTCCTCATGAACTTTGGTAGCTGCTATGGCCCTAACCTTCATATCCATCTCTCAGGCAGAAATAAAGAAAAAAGGAGAAAAGCTAAAGAGTCTGACTCCCAGCTAGAGTTGGTTCCCTTGAAGATACCTAGGGTACCACTGAGCAGCTTCTTCCCCTTGCTTGCCACGGCTAGCTTCAGGGGAAGCCAGAACAGAAGGAGTCAGGGGCCAAAGCCAAGTGCAACTCCACTGCTGTGCTTCTTTGTGTTTATTCTGGATCTCAGGTGGGGTGGAGTAGTAGGTACCCCAGAAAAGCTCTTCCTGTTCCCAGTCAGCTAGGTGGGGGTCTTCTGCTCTGCATGCCTGGAAACTGAGGATAGGCAAGAAGGGGCTCCTGCAGGGCAAGGCTTGGGCATCTTCTGCACCTCTCAGCATTTGACAGCAGCCAGTATCAGCAGCATACAGGCAGGACCAGGAGCAGATGGACCCCCTAGAGCTATTGGGTCACAGGTCCCAGCCCTGGTGTAGACCTAGGAAGTGGGTGTTGTGTGTGAAAGAAAATAGCAGGTTTCAGGCTGGGGTAATGGGTGAGTGGTTAAAAGTGGTCGTTGCTCTTGCAGAGGACCCTGGGTTCACATCTCAGCACCCACAAGGGCGTTCATAACTGTCTGTAACTTTAATTCCTGGGGAATCCTATGCCCTCTTCTGGCCTCCTTAGGCACTGCATGTACATGGTACACAGACTACAAACAGTAAACACATACAATAAACAGAATTCCTAAAAGAAAAAGAGAGAGAGAAAAAAAAAACAGCAAGATCATGAGAAGGCAGCAGAGATGAAATTTCGATTCAGGAGAGTTAGAGGCTTGCAATCACAGGCAGCCGTGATGAGGCCTTGAAGTGGAAGAACAATAGGAAAGACAGCCATTACATAGAGTAGAACCAGGGACCTGAAGGAAGACGGACATATCCTTCGGGTCTTCAGTTCCCAGGATAGTAGGAGAGTTGCCCTGTGATACCATGGGCAGCATCACCGAGTCTTGATGGGAGGGAGAGCCTTCAGCTCCATAGGACCAGGGAAGTATCTGACTCTCGTAGGTTTGAGGTGTATGTGGTAGGAGGTAAAAACCCTCAAACCAGCCTATGGGCAAGAGGTCACAGGCACTGATAAGTTTAGCTGTCACTCAGGGGCGTTTTGGGGCTGGAAAGTGGGAAAGGGTAGACCTTGCATGCAGGGGTTGGGAAGAGAAGGCAGCTCTGAGAGCTGTAAGTTCACAGTAGCTCTCTGTGATGGAGGGGAGGGGAGGGGGTAGCCTGACTTTGGGCACAGTGAACATCACATGTCTGATCTATAATCTGACAGTGGGGAATTCTCAGCCTTATGGCAGCAGCTAGGGTGTTGGAATTCCCCAGCTCTTG
>LOEQ01003805.1:141274-153302 GCA_001685075.1 Bramus lutescens
TCTTTGCCCAAAGGCCAGTTCTGCCAAGAAGAAGACAAGCTCCAAGTGGAATGTCTTTGGTGCTCAACATTCTCTCGGGAGTAGAGCGGTGTTGCCAGGAGTGGTTGTGTCTCATTACCACGGAATTCTAGGTTAGAGTTCAGGTCAGCTCCAACTTGGTTTCTTTATGCCCTGCAGCCAAAGTGTTCTTGTGACTTTCGGTTGAATACCAGATGCTGTGAACATAAGTTCTGTGGAGGCTGTGGAGAACAGCATTTACATCTTGTTTTGATTGTGCTATGTGTGGTGGGATGTGAGGAGCATGACCAGTTGATCCAGGCCGGTCATAGATGATGATGGGGCTGGATACACATCTGACCTCCGTCCTTGTCAGCCTTCATCTCCCTCCAGGTCCTGTGCATCTGCAGGGCTCTAAGAACTGAGCTGCCTTACATTCAGCTCCATTCCTGGTTTCCAGAAATATCTGCAGGCAGAAAGGCCCTCTCCCCATGTGTGCCTTCTATGGGGAAGGGCATCTCTGGTGGCTTTGCGCTCTGTGGCAGCCCCATTCTACACTGAGACTGAGACTGGGCTTGGACAGGTCTCTGCCCATCTTCTGGGGTAGTCAGCTTCTATGTGGTATCAGGACACAGTCCAGAGCCCTCTTCTCAGAGTACATGGTCTTTGCCTAAGGGGCTGGTGGGCTTCTGACCTCTGGAGTGCTGAAACCTTGTATGCAGCCTGCTCACTGGCATCTCACAGGACTCTGTCCCCCATGCACCCTCAGTGCCTGACAGACAACTGGAAGAGCTTGCAGGTTGATTCCTGTCCACAGTGTCCATAGCTCCATTACCCTGAATTGTGCTACTAGGCCACACTTGACCTTCACAAACTCAAGAACATTTCAACTGCCCTCCTCTTTAAAAATAATCTCTTTACATTTATCGCGTTCATACATTTGAAGGTCAGAGAACAAACAACTTGTGTCAGCTCTCTTTTTCCACCAAGTGGGTTCTGAGAGAACTCAGGTTGTCAGGCCTGGCAGCAAGTTCCTTTACCCACGGAACCATCTCCCACTGGCCCTCCATTCTCGTTACTTCCCTCTGCCAGCCTCCTGTCCTCCTGGTATAGCAAAGGTGCAGCAGTCCGTTTGTCTTTCATCGCTGCGAAATTCCAGGCTGAGAACCCCATGCCGCCTGCCATCTCAGAGCTTGGATTTGGGCTGGGCCTTTCTGAGCTCTGTTTTCTTCCTCTGTAGTGGAAGCAATGTCCCCTTGCAGAGGATATACAGCACTGGCTAGGGGAGTGGAAGGGTGACCATCTCCTGTTCCTGCCCACAGGAAAACCTGCAGAAGCTGGTCCACATCGAGTACAGTGTGCAAGGCCAAGGGGACCTCCTCCAGCCAGGAAGGGTGAGTGCTGTCTGGGCAAGGACGAGGGCCAGCTCGACTCTGATAAGCCCATTGTTCAGCTGGGCTGGCCCCAGACAGGCCTGGCTGCAGGTGCTGTTTAGGAGGGGTGGGGGACATGGTGCACCACCCTGGAGCTTGTCTGTACCCCTCCTTGCACGATGTCCTCTCAGGGCAGTTAAAGAAAAAGTGCCAGTCAGTTCTGCTCACCATAACTGCCCTGGGGTAGCTCTCCAGTGAGGGGAAAAAATGTGCCAAGTGTTTTTAGTTCCAAATTGCCAAGAAACCAGAGATCAGAGCAGCTCTCAAAGGCAAGCCCCAAGAACGCAGCGTGAAAATAGCCTTCTTAACAAAACAGGGATGGGTGGCGCGAGTGGAGCACGTGGTTAGTATAGGCAGGGTCCTGGGTTCTCTGCCCAGAAAGGGAGGGCTGGGAGAGAGATTGATTGATTTACTTTTTAGCTTCCAGATGGAAAACATAGAACTCTGCTCAGAAAATAGCTTGAAGTGTGATCATTGCCAGTTGGAATGAGGGACTGAGCCACATGGGCAGGATGTTCCTAGTCTAGGATTCTGTGAAATCTCATATGCAGTTCTAACTGAGGTCCTGTGCCCCGAAGTCCTTCCTACGACTGTTTGTATCCTTCAGAAGGATGGGGCTGGAGTCACTATTCATAGTCCACATGTTCAGCAAACCTTCAAAGGCCATGTTCTGAATGGACCCTTTGTGGTACCATTTAGGGAGAGAGTCATCGCTGGGACACATGCTTGGTGGCCAGAGCAGCGTTGACTTGGTCCTGCATGAGGATGCTCTAGGAGGCTGGGCTGTCCAGCTTGGGTTCCTGAGCCCAGAGTCTCCATGAGCTGTTCGTGGGTACTGGGGCAGCTATGAGGACTGATTCCTACATAGAACCTGCCCAGACTTTCTCGCCTTCTGAGGTTGGCTTCTTTCCCTCCAGGAGTTCCTGAAGGAAGGAACGCTGATGAGAGTGAGAGGCAAAAGCCGACATCCCCGGCACCTGTTTCTGGTAAGCACTGGCTGTAAGCCACGCCCTGCTGTTGGCTTTCTAGGGCCACCGGAGGAGCTAGGACAGTCTTCAGGATGTATAACTGAGTCCTAAAAACAAAAGAAAACAAAAAAAAATTGCTTATATGTTATTTGAATGATTGGTGGTGGTGCTGCTGCTGAAACGAATAGCTCACATGCCTCCATTAAGCAGCTCAATCCAGGGCTTTCTTAGGGTACCATAACCAACCACTCAGGCATTTTCTATGGTGCGTGAGACCGCAGAAGGCTGAGGAGACCGACTTGTCTAGGTTGCTGGCCCAGAGAGTAGCCAAGGTCATGGTTCTGATCCACCACTCTGTGCAGGTGAGCCTACCTGACATGTCTGAGGACACACGGCCACACTTTGAACATCAGGGAGTATCCAAGACCTGTGAGGTGGGGATGCCAACCTCAGCCTCTCATACTGCAAGTAGCTCTTAGCCCCCCACCCATGACACTGCACCTTCTGTGTGACTGCCCCTAGAACAAGTGTCAGAGATAACTCAGGCTTTAAAGAGGAAAGGCATCATTTACCTCCCAGTTTTGGAGGTACCAGCCCTTGATGGGGTGGCCCCGAAGTTTTGGGCCTATGGCCAAGAGGCACAACAAGGCAGAGCCATTGCTCACCTCATGGATAGGAAGTAAGACAAGAAGGGGAAGGGGCTGGGTTCCAACAGTCTCCTCAAGGTCATGCCCCAATGACCTAACTTCCTCTCACTAGGCCCCACCCCTAAAGGTTCCATTCCTCCCACCAGTGCCACCCTGTGGACCACGCCTTCAACACAGAGGCCGTTAGGGGACCCCCAAGAGCCAAACTATAGGCCTGCTGTCTGTTGGGTATCTCTGTTTCCTCACTCCCGTGCTACTCCCTCCTGTTCCTGTGCCGTCAGCTGCCTCCCACACGGCTAGAGTTGTATGTAGCATGATGGGGGGCAGCTTAGAGCTCCATGGTTCCGGGATTCACCAGGCAACACCTCGGTGCCAGCACATGAGCACAAAGATCACTCGCAGCCTTGCTCTCAGCCTTCAGGTTGTAAGAGGAGGGAAATGCACAGACTGACGACCGAGAATCGTGGGATGAAGTAGAGAGGGACTTAGAAGAAGCTAAGAATCAGTGGCAGAGTCAGGCATTGAAGTGAAGAACGGAAGCCACAGCAGCTGTGCTCAAGGATTGGCTATGGGATGTGCCAAAGCCTTGTACACATTTCCTGAACAGGCAGCCTGAATTAGACCCTGAAGCAAGGAAGGTGGTCCCTTTTCTCCTCCTACCATGTGGGTTCCCGGGATTAAACTGAGCCATCTCACTGGTCCCTACTTTCTTCCTTTTCTTTGTTTAAAAGCATGGTCTCACTATGTATCCCTGGCTGGTTTGGAACTTGCCATATAGACCAGGCTGGCTTCCAATTCACAGAGATTCACCTGCCTCTGTCTCCTGAGAGCTGGTGTTAAAGGCATGGGCCACTTTACCAGCCCCCACTTCCTTTCTTAACTATTTTGTTTACAGAATTATATGTACCAGTCTTAAGTTATGTGTTGGTATTTGTTGACTAGTGTATGCCATTGTATAAGTACCACTTGGATCAGGGTTGAGAACATTTGCAACAGTTCCAGAAAGCTCTGCTAATATTGGCAGTCAGTCCTCCCCACTCTCAGGTACCCACTAACCTGATTGCTGCCACTTTGGGTAGGACCTTCACATAAAGGCATTGAGCATGCACTCACATGTCTGACTCCCCCCACCCCAGCATGCCTGTGATTTGACCATGTGGCTAGAGAGTCTGGCAGCCTACTCCTTTGGGTTGCTATATGATATTCCACAGCCTGACTGACCCACAAGTTCTTTATCCACCAGCTGTCAAGGACATTTGTTTTGTTCCACTTTTAGGGAACATAAAGTTGTTCTAATACTTGGTACCAGAGCATTGGCAAATGCGCCGAGTCCTCTTGGGTGTTCCCCACAGGAGTAGAGCTGTGGTGATGGTTTCACAGGATGGTTTTACTCCTTGGTGGGGTGTCACTGAGGATTGCCAGGTGCCTGCACCCCAAAGCCCAGGGACCTGCTTGCTGCAACCTTCAGGGCTAGGACTGGTGTGATTCAGTTCCTTCTGTGCAGATGAACGACACGCTCCTCTACACACATCCCCAGAAGGATGGGAAGTACCGTCTGAAGAGCTCACTGCCAGTGGCCAGCATGAAGGTAGATATCTAACGCTGGGTACCCTAGGACTAGGGCCAGCAGTGGTGGGAAAGTCATCACAAGGAGATGCTGGCGAGATGGAGCCAACCTTGCTCCTCTCCATTGAGGCCCAAGGCCCAAGGATACAGTATTCAGTGAGGACTGCCAACACTTAAACACAGGGTTGCCCAGATACAACTAGGGGCCAATGATATACTCTCAGAGTGGATGGTGCATGGATAGGGAAGGGTGGCTCTACGAGGAGGACAGTAATGCAGGAACCACTTGGAGGAAGCAAACAAACAGGTTTGGGTTATATCATTAAATGTGGTAAGATATACATGCCACATAACCCTCTGCACCATTGTAAGGACAGAGCTCCGTGACGTGAACCAGTGCTGAGCCAGCAGCTCCACCCAGCTCTAGAACCTTCCTGTCATCCCAAACAGTCCATTGAACACTGAGTCCCATCCCTGCTCCCAGCCCCTGGTACCCACCGTTTGTTCTATTGCTATGAATCTGACTGACTGGGTGACCTCATATAAGTAGAATTCCACAGCATTTGTCACTTAGCTTTGTGGTCAAGATTTCCATGTGACAGCTTGGTCTGGTTCTTCTTCCTTTTCTAGGCACGCACGTTTGCTCCCTCACAGGCTCAAGCTCCTCTGTCTCTGTCTCTGTGTGTGTACCTCTATCTTTCTGTCTCTCCATCTGTGTCTGTCTTTATTATCTCTCTGTGTCTCTGTCTGTCTCTCGTGTGTTTTCCATTCATCTACCACTGGACACCTCTCAGCTGTTGTATGTGTAATGTATGGACTAGCCTGGTTTATCTTGGTTTCAAGCATGAGGATGTATGAGTGCTTTGGGGAATTCTGGAGACAGAGAACATTTTGGAAAGTTAATTTTGATGCCATCTGAGGCTGATGACTGAGAAGGGCATGCTGAGGAGAGACAGCAGAGCGGCTGGTAATGGAAGCACACATGTCAATCAGAACCCTCTCTACCCACTAGCAGTGGACAAAGCTGTCTGTGTTAACCCCCACCTGCCCCCACACACACCCTGAAGTCGATGCTGTTGGTTTTCTTGGCAGGTCAGCCGCCCCGTGATGGATAAAGTGCCCTACGCTCTGAAGATCGAAACTCCTGAGACCTGCCTGACACTGTCTGCAAGGTATGGGGAACGGGGGCGACAGGGTAGAGTATAAAGGGTGAGAGCATTCAGGGGAGCAGAGGCGGGGAATGGTGTCATTTCTAGCCTGGTGTCCTCTTGGAAAGGGCTGTTTCTCTCCTGGTTTTCAGTGTTTCTTGAGTGCTATGTGTTGCAGACCTCTGTGGAATCTAACTTATAGAAAAATGCCAAAAAAAAAAAAAAAGGAAAGAAAGAGAAAATGCCTAGCACTGAGGCAGGCGGATCATAAGTTCAAGGCTTGCCTGAGTAATATAGCAAGACCTTTTCTCAAATCACATTCAGAAGGCTGAGGAGGGAAGATAAAGATCCTGCCTCAAAAAGCCAAAACCAGGGCCAGCAGAGATAGGGCAGTAGGTAAAGTGATTGTCACACAAAAGTGAGGGCCTGAGTTTGATCACCAGAACCCATTGAAAAGCCAGGTGTGGTGGTGCATGCTGGGACCCCCTGCACTGGGCAGGCAGAGCTAGGAGACTCTCACAGGCAAGCCAGTGTATTAGAATAAACAGGCTCCAGATTTAGTGGGAGACCCTGCCTCAAAAAATAGAGGGACCACAAAGATGGTTCAGAAGTTAAAGAGCACTTGCTACCCCTCTGGAGGATCTGGGTTCAGTTCCCAGAAGCCCTATGGCAGTTCACAAAGGCCTGTAACTCCAGTTACAATGCCCTCTTCTGGCCACCATGGGTACTGCATGTGAATGCTTCATTTTGGACACATGCCGGCAAAACACACATAAAATAAATCTTTTTAAAAATAAAGATAAGGTGAATAATGATTAAGATACATAAAGATGAGATCTGACATACACACTCATGTACACACATGTACACTCAGAGCTATGCATTCATAGAGAGAGAGAGAGAGAGAGAGAGAGAGAGAGACTCAAATAGAAAATAATAACCAAAGAAAAAATTCCCAGGGGTTGGGGCTTAGCTCGATGGTAAAACACCTCCCTGAGAGACTCAAAGTCCTGATTTGGTCCTCAGCCACCTAAAATCAAACATAAATGCTGGTTCCTATGCCGAGAGGACTGTATGCCCCATGAAAGTTGCTCATCAAAAAAATGCTATAGACGATTGGGCTCAGTGTGAGATTCTCAGGTGACTTAGATGTGTCATGTGTTCAGTGGGCTGTGCTGTCAGCTTTGGCACTTTCCTCTCAACAGGACAAGAGGGAAGTGATGAGTGACTGCCCATCACTGACTGTTCTGTCTTTGGGAGAGGGTCTCAGGACATGGGAGGATGTTGTAATTAAAACACCATGAACCAGCTTTTGGAGAAACAAAATCTGCTTCTCTCAGTCCAGGAGTTGGGAAATGAAAGGCCGAGATACCAGTCTATTTGGGGTCTGATGAGAGCCCCATGTTTGTGCATGGTACCTTCTTGTTGTAATCCTACAGGATAGAAGGGACAAAGGATGTCCCATAACAGGGAGGGAAGACTTTCTGGAAGAGTCTCCTGGAGTTGCTCCATGGCCTCTCTTCTCTGCTTGATGCAATGAGGGCTTCAGGGCTCAGAGTATAGTTTCTGGGTGCCCAGCCTTGACAGGAGGTGACAGACCACAATGATTGTCTACTCCTGACTGAGGCACTGTTGTCCAGCTAGCTTGTGCCCTGGAACACCAGCTGCCATTGTCAGGTCTGCTTTGCCCAGATCCACACACTGGAGGAGGGCTATCCGTCCCCTTTAAGCAGTGTGACCCTGGCTGTCTACCATACCCGTTTGCCCTCTGAACGACAGGCCAAAGTGGTCCTGTCTTCTTCCTGCCTGGGCTTTTCTGGACTATGGAACTATCCTATGCAGGGTGAATGCGACACCTAGTGGGCTCCTAGAATTTCCACCCAGCTTCCTCCTGGGTGGCCCTCAGCAACAAGGAGGGTGCCAGGCAGATCTACAGCACTGTGGTTCACCCAGCCTGTGCTTACAGCTCCTGCGCGGAGAGGGACGAATGGCACTACTGTCTGAGCAGAGCCCTCCCGGAGGACTACAAGACCCAGGCTCTGGCTGCCTTCCACCACAGTGTGGAGGTGAGTGAAGGCCACCCCAGGGTCCCTTGGGTGGATCCTGCTGTAGGCTACTTATAGCAGGAGGACAAGTGTGTCCTGTCATAGGGACCCTGGCAATGCCCCCTCCCTACCTCCTCTACCATGCTCCAGTCAGACAGAGTATGGCACCATTTGGAGAACAGACCAAGGGATGTGGGAGACTTTACTCAGAATTAGGGAGAAAGGGGGCCTCGCCTTCCCAGCTGTCTGCCTGGCTCTCTCCTAACTGTGGTCGCTGATTGCCACAGATCCGGGAGAGGCTGGGGATCAGCCTCGGGGAGAGGCTCCCCACCCTGGTACCTGTCACACATGCCATGATGTGCATGAACTGCGGATGTGACTTCTCGCTCACTGTGAGGCGCCACCACTGCCACGCCTGTGGCAAGGTGAGTAGCAGACTGGGCGAGGGTGTGCTCAGGAGGGGAGGGCATGTCCATGACCACGGGACCTGAGGAGCCCGAAGAAGATGAGTTCAAAGCCATCCTGAGAAGTGGAGCTTGTTACTGTGTCACTGAGATCCACCAATCACGGCCAGTCCCAGGCCCCTTCTGCTATGCCATGTTAAGAACCCCAGAGCTCACCGTTATGGTTGTTGGAGGACAGGGTGTTACTTCATGGGTAAGGGCACTTGCTCAGAGACACTCTGTGGCCCAGCCTGCAAGAGCAAAGGTCCACATGGCACAGAGCAGCTGGGAACCTGGGAGGTGAGGAGTGGGTTAACTAGCTGACAGCACATGCTGGGAGGGTGACCCACAGCTTACATGTGTGATCCTAACATGGCCTCAGATTGTGTGCCGGAACTGTTCTCGAAACAAGTACCCACTGAAGTGCCTCAAGAACCGGATGGCCAAGGTCTGTGATGGCTGCTTCCGGGAGCTGAAGCTGAGGAATGGGCCTGTCCCAGGCCCCATGAGAGGTAACTCTACAAGGCCCTTGACATCTTCCAGGCCTGATGACTTCTCCCCAAGTTCTCATGAACCTCTAGGGTATCCTGCTTGAACCTGCTTTCTCCTGAAGAAGGGAGAAAAGGTTCTTCATTAAGGCGCCACTCGGGAGACAAAGGCTCGAGACTGGGGCTCCATGGGAACCTGATAGTTGCTGTGTCCCTGTGAAGCCACAGGAAAGACAGAGCTGCTGTGACTGTCCACCATGGATGACCCTTTCAGGGTATTCCATAGGCCTGTGTTCTCCGGAACTTTTTTTTAAAGGATTTATTTTTAACAATATGTGTCTGTGTATGGATATGTGCACATGAATGCAGGTTTCCAAAGAGGCCAGAAGGCATCAGATCCCCTGGAACTGGAGTTACAGGCATCTGTGAGCGACGTGATGTGGGTGCTGGCAACCAAACTCAGATCCACTGCAAGAGCAGTGTGTGTGCTCTTAACTGCTGAACCATCTCCCCAGCTCCTGTGGGACTCCCAGGAATAGTCCACGGGTCTGATGTCTTTGGGATCTTTTGGAAGGATTGTGAAGCTTCTGGGAGGGTCTCGGGGGTCAGGAAAGGACAGAGAGCCCTTTAGAAGCTGAATTGACCCTCGAGACTTGATACTTAAGTAACAAACTGAGCCCAAAATTATCAGGCATGAGGGACAGTAGGTGCAGTCTGGACCTTCCTGAGGCCATACTAAGGTCGTCAGGGGAAGCATAGTCCTGCTAGTGGATCCAGGATAACTGTCCAGTATCCTAGGAAAGTGGCTCCCATCCCCCAAAGCCTAGGTGCAGCATCATCAGGAAGGAGCATGCCAGCCATTCTGGTCCCATTGATTCCCGCCGTGAGCCTTGGAGGCACCTGAGCCAGCATTCCAGACACCCTTCCCCTGGTTTCTTACCTCTGCAGAGCGTCCGGTCAGCATGAGCTTCCCACTGTCCTCGTCCCGCTTCTCCTCGGGCAGCACCTTCTCCTCCGTCTTCCACAGCATTAGTCCTTCAACTTTCAAGAAGCAGAAAAAAGTCCCTTCAGCCTTGGCGGAGGTAAGGCATACATGGGAGACAGTGGCAAGCCGCTGTCCCAGGAAAGACCCCAATATTGAGGTTAGGTGGTGCCATCGCTAAGAACAATCCTGTCTGCAGAAGACCTCTGGAGCTGAAACGGTGCTTGAGAGGCATCTTTGTGTCCCTCTTTTGTCTTTCTCTTTCTCTGGCCCCATGGCATAGAATTAGTGCCCACAGGGTCTGCTCAGATCACTGGTGAGTTTCAGTCATCATTAATTGTCCCATGGAGTTATGGTTAATTGTCCCAAGTTAGCATGTGTGAGCTCTGTGTGTTCCCAGACGGCGGGAAGCGGATAGCATAGGTGCGAGCCTCCCGGAGGCTATGAAATTCTGCAAGAAACCTCAAAACTGGCTAAACGCAGGTCTGTCTTGCAAGTAGCAACCCAAGCAGTGCCCATGAGTAGTAGAGCCTTCCCAAGAGGCATAGCCAGCTGCATTCACATCCCCATTAATAGTTGTCATCAAGCAAGCAGTGGGTGTGAAGATGTGTTAGGGCCAATGATTCTCAACCTTCCTAATGCTGCAACCCTTTAATACAGTTCCTCATGTTATGGCGACTCCCAACCATAAAATTATTCTGCTACTTCATAACTGTAACTTTGCTACTATTATGAATCGTAATATAAATATCTGATATGCAACTCCCCCAAAGGAGTCACGACCACAAGTTGAGAACCACTGAGTTAGGGAGTGACTGTCTGTGCATGAATGCTGTTTTAGCCATTTAACTTTTTCCATCTGCAAACTAAAGATCTTGGAAATATGGCTAAGATATATCTTAGTGGTAAAGAACCTGCCTGTTGATAGTGTGTAAAGTTCTGATCACGCCCCCCCAAAATCTTGAAATTAGTATATACATGGTAAGAAAAAAATCTGCAAAATATACAAAACAATATACAATCTAGAACTGAGTTTTTCTACCTCTCCAGCCATGACCAAAATCCTTATGGCTCCTTCAAGAAATGTTCACATGTTCATAGCACAGAAATGTGCTCACAGATCCTTGCTTACTTCTGCCAGCCCCTGGCCCAGTAGAGGATCCAAGAGAGGAGCACCCACAGCTCCATTCCCAGCACCCCCTCCCATTACAGGGGCTGTGCCTCTGCAGCGTTGCTTCCCAGGGGAATGTTGAGGAAGACTCTGAAAACCCAAGTATCTAGCTCTCAGGAGGCTGCAGATCAGATCTGTGGGGGTACTCCATGGGATCTTTGGAGGTGCTCCATCAGATCTGTGGAGGGGCTTCATCAGGGCAGGTGGGGTGAGACCCAGGCAAAAATTAGCATACAAGATTCTGCATATCAAATAGTTATATTTTGATTCATAGTGGTAGCAAAACCACAGTTCTGAAGTAGCAACATTGAGGTTAGAGCCTAGAACCTACAACCAGCTCGGGATGGAAAGGAAGCCTGGTTTAATTTCGCCCTGGATGTTTGCTGAAAGAACCCAGTGTCATCCTCCTTTAAGCTGAGGAGGGACGACTTAACTTCAGGAAATCCCTCTGGGCCTCAGTTCCCCTGTCTGTAAAATGAGAAAATCAGAGGAAATTATCCCTAAACTTGGCCATGTTGCTTTCCAACTCACTCAGTGTAAATCAGGCACGGTACCTGTCAGGATGCCTCCTGCTTTTTGGGGGCCCGCAGGAGGTCAGTAAATTGCCTGAAGATATGCATAGTTACTGCTGGAGCCTGATGGAACCCTGGATTGCAGCCCTTCAAACCAAACTGGAGGTTTCTTTTGTTTTCTTTGCTTTCTGGTGCTGGTGATGGAACCCAGGGCCTCATACATACTCACACAGTATGCCGGAGCCCCATTCAGTGTTAGCCACAGCCAGAGCCTTGCAATGGGATGTCACCTAAATACGGGCAGCAGTATGACACCATAGGATTGCATCTACTCTGCCAGGCAGGGGACTACCCTACTCCCACACTCCCTTCTTAAGTGTGAAGTCCTTCTAAGCGGAAGGTGGATGAATCTTGCGTCCTGGGAGGGAGTAGGACCCCAGTAGGGGGCTGCCGTCCTGGAGGTGGCTTCAGACGTTCACATCTGCTTCCTCGACCCCCAAAGTAGCTTTACTGACCACATGAGACCAGCGATCGGAGCAGCTTTCAAACTCCCCTGCGGAGGGTCTGCCCTGGCCGTTTTGTCTGTTTACCTGCTTTTTCTCCCCACCAGGTGGCCGCATCCGGAGAG
>LOEQ01003806.1:7066-26956 GCA_001685075.1 Bramus lutescens
TTCCTAGACCTGGATGGAGGTGGGAGGACCTTGGACTTCCCACAGGGCAGGGAAGCCTGATTGGTCTTTGGACTGGAGAGGGAGGGGAAGGGGGATGCGTGAAGGGGGAGGAAAATGGGAGGAGGGGAGGAGATGAAAATTTTTAATATTTAAATAAATTATAGAAAAATAAAATAAAAAAATTAAAGGCATCCTTGGACTTTTCCTGTCAATTGTAATAGGATTCTGGGAAAACAGCATCACAAAACAATACAATTTATTTGTTGGGAAATTTTCAAGTGAAATCAAAGTTATGAAAACGTGTCTTTTCATTTTCAGGGCTTTGCACTGAGGATATAAATCAGGATTTTTCTTTGCTGTCTCTTGCCGCATAGTATAAATTTCATATTTTTCTCCTAGGCTTGTAGGTACTTCAAATAATGCCGAGGCATCTACTTGACAGGATTTTAGTTTTCTTTTCATAACTATTAATAATACATTTTATGTTAAACTATTTGATTTGAAAAATATGATTGAGAATTTAGAATTTTTGCATATGTATCTGTATAGGTATGAGTGTACTACTGAGCATGTATGACCATCAGAGAAAGACTTTGCAGGAAGTAACTTGTGCAAATTCTACCACATAGGTCCCAGTGAATCGAACTCACGCTGTTAGGATGGCAGGGATCAGTTTTACCTGCTGAGTCATCTTGCTCTCTCAACTATCATACTTTTACAACAGTAATATTTAGCTTTAATTCCTTGTGGTTAAGGGTTTTATCTCTAGATAGCTATTAGTAAATAAGCTAATTGGTAAATGTTGTTTTTGGTAATTGGTAGGATTTTCTATTTACTGTTTAAAGGTTAATTCTGGTTACAAATAGTGAACAAATAGTTCAAAAAGTTCTTTGAATGTGAACTCTGATTTTCTTGGGAATAAAGGGAGTTAAATATTGAATATTGCTAATAAAAATAGCCTTAAGATTTACACAAAGAGCTGATAAAATGAAGTATCATAAGGCTTGAAATATCAGGTTTTGGTTACAATTGCTGTGTAGACTCAAATTGCTTCTACTGAAATGCTCACCTTTGCTGTCATGCTGCAGGCCATAGTACGAGAAAAAGCCGAGAAGTTCAGAAAGCTGCAAGATGCCAGCAGATCAGCTCAGGCCCTGGTGGAACAGATGGTGACTGGTAATTACATGAACTTTATTTAAATAATCTTCTTAGGGATTTGATAAACACATAGGTTCATATTTATCAGCTGAATTATATCAGACAAGCCCTTCTTGGATACAAATTTACATTAAATGAAGTTCGTATTTTTGTTATTATTTTTCTTTCATGCTAAGCAAATTATTGGGGGAAATTCAATTTGAGTCAATTGGCCGAAAATGAGTTATAGTAGAATATTTAATAAGTCTGTTAGGGAGAGTTTAATTTTCAGCAAACACTGATAAAATTTATTAAAAATAAGTTTAAGAAAACAGAGCTTTACTGAAATAATTATTTGTGAAGCAACTGAAAAAATATTAAGTAAATTATGATTTTTTTAAAAAATAATTTTATAATTTTATAAATTATCTAAAATTTATTGGAAAGATTAAGTCTAATACTACTAATATTCTCATGTTTTATATGGTACCTTCTCTTATAAAAATGTGTGTCTTTGGAATTAAAGCTTACTTTCACCTTTCTCTTAAGTGAGGCAAAAAACACAAAGGTCACATCATATTTTTATCCTATTTTTGGAAATTGCAATAACTCTTTGCCAAGAGTACCTGAAAATCTATCTGTATAGAGTATTGTAAAGTCATATGAGGCAACATTTCTTCCAAATTTTGTTTTCTAGACTTGTATTTATGCATAAATAAAAGTAACTTTATAAAAATCACAATCAATACAATTTCTGGACCAGATTATTTTTACTTTTGCAAGGGTGTATTATAAACAACAACAACAAAAAACAAGTTTTTGTACATGTCAGCATTTTTGAGAAAATGCCTAAATTTTGTGTCATAACTTCTGTATATGAGTTATTTTTAGTCTTATTTAAAAATCATTTAATATTTAGAAATGCATGGAAATATATTTCATTTTTATTAAGTGAAACTAGACAGAGAGATGAAAAGGTACTGAAATATATTAAAATCAATTATCTAAATACTTGTTAACATATGGAATTTCTAGAGGCATACAGAAAAATTAGGGCATATAGACGGTCCTTAATAAATACATATTAAATTATTGAATTCCATTTAACAGCACATTTGACAGCACTTGAGAAATAACATTGATTACTTTGCTTAGAAAATATTGACTCTGAATGAAATTAGTACCTTGAGTAAACAGCAAAGATCAATGGATTTTTGGGAGTATGGTTTGAAATATTCTTTGCTTTCATCAAATTTCAAGCTATACATTTACCTTCTAGTGAAGATAGGGATAGGATTAACTTTCCTAAGATTAAGCCCTAGTTAGGGCCATAATGACAATAAGCATTTACAATGCCCATAGTTCTGCAGATCTACTAAACAAAACTATTCCCATAATTACTATGCAATTGATTAAAATGTTTGGATGTATTTATTCTCTCTTGTCTTTAAAAATCAAATCACATAATAATCATTTTCTTAGTTTATGCAAATTATAAAATAAGTCAGAAATACAATAACAACCAGAGTAATTGTCCAACTGTAATATGGAGAGAGTCATCTTTAAAACTTTCAAATGTTCATTACCACAGAGTTCATAAAACTGAAAATTAAATTAATCTTTGTGTAATCCAAGATTTTCAACAATTCTTTCAGTGAAGCTCTTAAACTAAGTCAAGACACATCTTCCTCATATATTTGCCTTATTGACTTCTATAATAAATAACATAAGTCTTGTACCATATTATTTCTAAGAAGGGAAATGAGAGCTTAACTATTATAATTCATTTAGGACCTCATGTAAATGGGTGTTAAATTTACTTGTAAATATTGCCCACAAGGTAAATTCAAATCATTCCTAGAGATTTCTTTGTGATTATATGAACTCTATTGAGCAGAATATAAGTGATCTTCCATGACCAAAAATTAAAATAAAAGATAGCCAATAAAGATGATGTCCTCTATAAAACCATGTTTCTGGAAATTTTCTTAGAATTTTGAAGTATTTTAAAGAAATGTATGTCCATTTTTTTAAATGTAAATTCTATGTAAGTGCTAAAAGTTTATTTATGAAACATAATAATGACATTTACAATAAATGCTCTTTTACTAGAATTTTTACCAAAGGCTCTTTTACTAGAATTATACTTTGAAATGTTTTTGCATATTTTATTCTTCTCTCATGCTATATATTCTGACAACATATTCCTATACCTTCACTCCCCCAGAACTCTCCATCCCCTGAGCCCTAGGTATACCTCCTGTCTCCACTCAAAGAAAAAAAAAACCAAGCCTCTCAGGAAAATCAACAAATACAGCACATAATACAATAAGGTCCATCACAATCCCTTATATCAAGGCTGGGTGACATAACCCCACAGGAAAAAAAAGACCAAGCAAAAGAATTAGAGACACCCCCACTGTCAAGACTTCCACCAAACACAAATCCAGCAAACTGTAAAATATTGTTTGAAGTAATATAAAAATTACATTACTTTGTCAACACCAATTGATTAAATATCAATAAGCATTATCTTGACATGGTACTGGATAAAGATATCTCTTCTTATTAGGAACTTTTGCTCAGAAACAAAGTTTTGTGAAGTATATCTTCAATGTATTGATTTAGAACTATATGTTTATTCTCAAAAGTGGTAGCTTTCTGTAACCTTAGTGGGAGTAATTTCGCACTTAACCTAGGTGCCCAGTCTTTGTATGTTTCCTGAGCTCTACTATACTGAAATATATAGTATCTAAATTCTTTCATTGTTTTTCATGAAAACTATTTATCTTAAATTTCTTTAAGTAAGACTTTTGTTATTTCTCAAAATAGAACTTTGGAGGAAATAATTTAGTTTTGACATAATTAAGCCTTTAACCTGACAACTTATTTTGCTTAATTTCTAGTGATACAGGTAGCACATCAACATTGGATTCTTATAGTTCTACTTTGCAAAGTTCTTTAACTTTTTATTTAAGACAGTTACTTCTGGTTATGAATGAAATTACAGAAATTCGCGAAAAGCTTGAACCATAATTTCATGTCTCATACACATTTCTATTCCAGAACATTGCACAGTTTGCTTTCATCTATTTAGTGATAGAAATCATTCTTGATTGTTTTTAAATATTATTCTAATATGTATATAAATAAATGCACATAAAATATCAAGACAAAGATTGGTCCAGATATATTATTTTACATTAAGAACTCTTAAAATATCAAAAATCAAAGATAGTTGTGTCAAAACATTCATGAAAATACACATAGAAGTATAACCCATGTCCCAATTATTAAATTATGGGATGCTTCTTCCTAAATTTCCAGAGGAGCTTAGTATAATGGTGTAATAGCATTATCAATATTCTCTACATTAAATGGCACTTCACTTTCAGTTTCCAGATGTAGTTTTCTTGTGTTAATTTACAGTCTGCAGACAATCATATTAAATAAACATATAAATAAAAGTAGTAATTAGTATATTATACCAAAAACATTTGAAAAATTTCATTCCTTGAGTGTTAGACATTAGAGTATATTATTGAAGGCGATACCTAATATGCCAGGAATAGAATTAAACTGAAAAAAAATAAGGCTTAATTAAACAAGGGCTCCAGTCATATGTGCTATCCAAGACACTAAAACATTTTACATTTAGTTTTGTAGCTTATATATTTTTATATGTATGAATTTATTTACATGTATACAGCACGTTTTCATGTGATGGTCAAGTTGGCAGAGATTATAGTTTTATGACTTATCTTGTTGATAAATTATCAAGTCACTTGTGATTGCTAGGGTACCTCACTTCTGAAATAAGAGCTTCCTACAAAAGCACACATTTCCTATTATTCCTACTTCAGTTCTGGACAATTTCATTTGTGTTTCCCTTCTTTCTGCATGACATTAAAGCTGATGCTCTGCATGAAGTTCACATTCTGTAAATTGACGGCTGCATTTTTGTGGATTCACTTTCCACTATAACAGGGAGAGCCCCTGTTCTTGTGTGTATGTTTCTGTGTTTGAAAGGAGACCATAAGGGCTACTGTTCTTGAGGGCAATTGCTGACAGAAACAAATATGCATAGAAATATATTTTCTCCTACATTTATGGCATTAGAAACAGAAAAAAGAAATGTCATGTGTTAGAACATTTTTTATATTTTGCTCACTAGAAGTAGCAAGCAGTATCCATTTTAAAAAGGTTTTATTTTTTCCTAAAAAGCAACACAATAGTGGCTTAAAAGAATGGTCACAGAACCCACCAGAACTTTGCATCTGTATATATCATAAATACCAAATACATCGTTATTGCTTGTTATACTACTCTATTGGATGGTAAATGTGCTGATAATGATCCTCAGTTTAACCTTAACAAAATAGGAAGTTCTTAGGAAGTGTAAGATGCATTCTAGCTATTTTCTACTTTTAAAGAAAAAACCTTTTTACCCACTATTTTATCCAGGCTTCATACTTGATGATGAATGTACTTGATAAAGAATACTTCACTTAGGTGTCAATTTTGAAGTACTTGCATGGAAGGTGATGCATAATTACAATTATTCTAGCAGTCTGTTATGCACTGTACACATGTAATAAAATTAATGGATGCACTTCAAGTAATGATCCATTTCCTCTGGGTGCAATATATTTATTCATAAACTATTTCAGGGGTTGTTTCAAATATGAGCTGTGAATAGATTATGATCCATTATCTCTGAGAATCTAATGTGCTTCTCCAAAATGGTTTCCATAAGTATTGTTGAAATGCTCGGTGAGTCAGTGTGTATTCTTAAATAGCAAACAAAAAATAAGAAAAACAGATACTCAGAAGATTGATCCTTAAACTCTGCAAAATTTTACAATTATAGGTTGTCATAAAACTTCTATTTTTCAGCTGAGCAAAGGAAATAAATCCTATCAAATACATACTCATAAAACAATATAGTAAAAATTATAATATTTCTCAGACATATATTAAAGTATTTTCTAATATGACTCAAAAATGGAAAATACATGGTCAATTAATTCGAGAAGTTTAATGACATGTCCAACATTATATTCTATCATATCTCCAAGCATTTTCAAGCAAACAAGATGTTATGTAATTGTTTGTAAATTTTTTAACCCCCTATATTTTGCTCTTTTACTGTCTGTCTTCATAAGATGCAAACTATTGATTTGATGTTTTATGCGTTTACACATAGAGTATTTCTACTATACACTGAGAACTATATCATAAGGTGCTAGTGATAGCATGCTTACCATAGGGCACTTTAATTTAGAAGAATGAGTTATAAAGAAGTTGAACAGCAAGAATATTCACTTATAAAATGTTTATAGATAAATTATCTAGAAGGCTGTGCTTCTCTGTGCTCAACCCCTGTCTTTACCAGAAATTTCTGCTTTAAATTTTGAGTGTGATTGTTCTTAAATTCAATTTTAAATTATTATAAATAGATGACTGTGTGTTTTACAAAACTCTAAATCAAAATTAACCTACTTGTCATTGATGAACCTTAAAACAAAATGCTTCTATATATCTTATTTTATGTAAAATTAATTTTTAAAATTCAGTAATCTAGTTTTAAAAAATAATCTAATTAATTCATTAAAAGAACTCTGTCTCATATATTTTCTAAATGTGAAAAAAGATGTTTCCTTATTTCCTATATGTTCTTTACCATATCTCCTAATTAGCACAACTTATTTTATCCATTGTTAAAGATTTGTAAGATGTGGAGAAATTAACATGTGAGCTCAGCTCTCAGTAGATTGATCTTATTATTATACTCCTAGAATGGAAAAGAAATATGACACCTGATTGATACCTGATGAGAATACTTAGCTGAACACAATTTACTTATGCTTGAGGAACAACTAATTTAAATTTAAATAAATCTAATTTTATATATGCATATATAGACATTTTCCATATTATCACTTATTATATATTGGTAGTTACAATATTTAATTATATATAATCAGTTATAAAGCTCATTATATAACTAAATATTGTAGATTTCACAGTGTTATAGATTTGTAAAATTTTTACTTCTCATTTGCAGCTTAATTCCTGTTGGAGAAATAATTAACATCTAAGCCTACTTGCTTCACATTATAGAATTGAGTTCCATGACCAACATAACTCATAAAACATATTCATTGTATTTTTATAGATATCAAAGAATTTGTTATTCCTTGCTAGTTTGCATTATCATTAAGCAAAATTAAGAAACATCAATCATAATGAAAATTAATATGTTCTCCAGTTTCTAAGAGGTTTTATAAAGTTGATCTTTCTCAGAAGCAGAGACACGCTTAAATCTCTCTATTTTACCAACTCATCTAATCATTAGATATTTCATTATAATACATTTTCTGTAAGTGAGTAATTATGCAAATGAAATTTTAGATTCTCTGATACTTTGTAACAAATAAACTTGTTATTACTAGTTATGTAGTGGCTACTCCCAAAACTATGTTGTTACAATTCTCAATCATAAACTAATAATTGTTAATATCATATCATATTAAATATTCATGTCTTAATATGGTTGATAATCTCCTTAACTATTCAGAGGATTAGAAGAAAATTTAGCCACAGGAAACCATAACTTTCTTGGGTAGCCAGGTACAGGGAACCATGTACCTACTACTTTTTGTATCTCCTTCTTATTATTTCTGTTTAGAAATACGCTAGCAAAAAAAGAAAAAAAAGATTTTTGTCAGTGGTGTTGAGAAATGAATTTTTTATATTATCATGGGTGATGTAAGACTCAAATTTTTAAGTTTGGGTTCATGTTTCAAATGAATAATCTTGCTTGGCAGAATAGTATGATTTTAACAAATAAAATGTGTCTTTATGTCTTTTTCAGTAATTCAGTGAATTTGGAATAGAAACATGTTGCTTTTCAGATCACCTCTTTTAGACTGTGGCTTCATGGGATATATATTTTGTTTTTCTTTCTAGAGAGTGCTGATGCTGAAAGTATCAAACAAGCCTCAGAACAACTGAATAACCGATGGACAGAATTCTGCCAATTGCTGAGTGAGCGAGTTAACTGGCTGGAGTATCAGAACAACATCATTACTTTTTATAATCAGCTACAGCATTTGGAGCAGATAACAACTACAGCTGAAAACTGGTTGAAAACCCAACCCACCATTCCATCAGAGCTAAACACAATTAAAAGCCAGTTGAAAATTTGTAAGGTAAAACTTTCCTCTTTCCTTTGGAGCATTATCAGTAGGTATTTCTTGGAAAATTGCAAGAGGGCCATAGCAAAATGTTTAGTAATGAGATTTTTCAACTCCCGGGGGTTTAACTGAGAATCAAAAATATCAAAATATAAACAAAGAAAATCAGTCTTAATAAGTACTGTATTGATAATGTACTCCTGGCATTGATGTATGTAATTTATACATGGCTAATTATTTTCGTCAGTTTGCAGAGGGCTGAGACTGGAAGCATAGAAAGCATATATCCTTAAAAATTTTAAAAACTGGCCAGTACACTGGAACTCTTTTCAGATGTAAAACTGGGCACATGATGAAAAAATTGTAAGCAATACAAATAGCTATAAACAGCTCAACAATAAAGCCTTATGGTGTAAAACAGGATAAAAAAGAAATCTACAAAATTAAGGGCACATATAAGACTAGACATTTTGCATAGTATTTCTTCACAAAGAGGTATTTTATAATGTCCTTGCTTTATAGATAAAACCAAAAGAAAGACCAGATCAAGTCAAACTTGTCCCTCTTCTAAGACAGAAAGAATCAGTGTAGAAATTGTCACTATACAGGAGAGAGTCAGAACCCTATAATAAAGGCTGCCTTAAGAGTGAGCCCAAGGCACGTAGAAACAGAGTGAGAAAAATAAACAAGCAATTTTATCATCCTCTCTGCCTGAAGAGTCGGGACAGGGCTCCCCACTGACTAGACTTAATTACGAGGCAACAAATAAGGAGGTGTGATCTATAAATTCGCCAGGGTCGTAAGAAGAAAATGAGTGCACAAGGTGAAACTGGTACTAAGGGTCCAAGGAAGAGATTAAAAGAGCTCATCTTCATTTGGTAAAAATTAAAAATTATTAAAAATGAAAGAACTTGACCATTTCCAGTCATTACTAAAAGCTTCACACTATTCCTTGGAAATAAGTTGATGAGAGGCTAAGTTAAAAGATGTCATGGACAAACCTTTACTAATAGACTAAGATGTATATTTAGTATGAAGAGGGATTAATTTGCATACTCTCCACAAGAATGGTATAAATGAAGGCTGCCTGGATGTGGACAGCTGACAGTTTTGGTCTAGAAAGAAACACTGAACTCCAATGATATTAGGGAGATATAATAATGTTCAGAAACCAAAAAAGGACTTAATAATCTTTTTTGCTTCAGTTTCTGTAAATTTACTACGAAGTAAACAAAATCAAAATATAGTTTAGGATAACAAATTCAAATAAGAAATACCTTTGCATTACTGGGCAAACACACATCCTGTAGTATTTATTTGTTTAGATATAATTTGCAATTAGATACTACAGTCCTCAGCTCTCTGAAGAATAGTTCATATGCAGTATGTTTTAAAACAAAAGTATGGTGAAGACAATCATGGTAGTATAAGCACTAGGAATGGAAAAGCCTCGGCCACTTTTCTTTAGTAGAAGAAAGCGTGGACAACATAGTGAGAACTTGTCTTAAATAGCCAATGTAGAATGATGATGTCATATGAACAGTATTCTTGAAATTCATATGTAGAAACAGACACCTAAGAAATATACTTATAATGCCAGGCGGTGTTGGCACACGCCTTTAATTCCAGCACTTGGGAGGCAGAAGCAGGCGGATATCTGTGAGTTTGAGACCATTCTGTTTTACAAGAGCTAGCCCCAGGGCAGACTCCAAAGCCAAAGAGAAACCCTGTCTCGAAAAACAAAAAACAAACAAACAAAAAACAAAAAAGAAATATACTTATATATACAATTAGATATTGATTAATTATAATGTGACCAAGATGTACATGAGCTAGTTTGTTGATAGAACAAGTAGCACAGACTAGGCCATTTAACCAATGTGAATGTTTTCTCACTTTTCTGGAGGATTGAAATTAACATCTGTAAGAACTCTCTTAGTGTTTGTAGGTGGCTGTCTCCTTACTGGTAATGCCTATATTTTTTACCAGTGCGTGTACATGGACAGAATGGAAGAGTGAGAGAAACATTTCCTTCATTTTGTAACACAACCAGCCCTATGAGATCAGGACTCTACCTTGATAACTTAATTATCTGTAACCTTTAGTGCCTCCTAAAATCCCCTTTTCCAAATAAACTTGCGTTGAATGTTAAGGCTTCATTCAGCTTATATATTTTGAGGTACCACAATTAAGTACACAGCACTAAGTTCCAGGAAACAGAGTGGAACGTTCGTTAACCCTTGTTTTATCATATTTTTCCACCTATGAAGAGGACATAGTTGCTAGGCTAATGATTAAATAAAATAATGTAAAATTACCAAGGGAATAAATGGTTTACACATTGTTGGAAAACATCTAACAGTAAAACATGACATAGACAGAAACTTGCAGGTAGCTTCTTTAATGGAAAAGCATTTGCATTGGGTATTTGGAATGACTTGATGTTAAATCAAAGAATAGTATACTCAGAAACATGGATAAATAAATACCACACATGTAAAAGAAGGCCTATTATATGAGTACTAAGCATAGCGTGATAGGTGAGTGGAATATGAGTCAGATGTGTAAAGGCAAATCAGTGGCCTAAGAGTCATACCACAAAGGTAGTCTTAATCTCAGTCACAGATAAAAATCACAGACAGATTTCTAAAGTATTCTATTATTATGGAATTATTCAAAGGGAAAATATCTCTTTACTGTACTCACTAATAAAGATCCCAATATTGTTTGCACTGTCTCATCCCATTCTCTCAACTCTTTGTCTTTCTGCCTGACCTTTTGGTTCCTAATGAATTTATTAATTGTTATATGTAAAATATTTAATGGTATAAGAATAATATAATTCCCAGATTAGCTAAGATTATATTAGTGGCCTGGTATTGGTGTTTGACAATTTTTTATCCAATTTATTTTTATTTCCGCTGGAGATTTCTAAATATTAAAATACAAATTTAGCTCATGCTCCAATATATTGGAGGTGAGAGAGCCTTTTAAGATTTGGAAGAAATATGTTTACATTTCTTGAAGTGGAGGAAGGTTCTACTTTGTGCTACATTATTTAAATGTGCATATTAATATTTTCATCCTTTGTTCATATATCACATGCCAACCATATTTCTCCCACTCTCCTCTCCCCCTTGTAAATGCACATAATTTTAGTAGGGAAACACATTCAGAGAATATTATTTACTCTGGGGACTAAGAATGCTAAGTTCCCCTATGCAAACAATGGCTAATTGTTTTTGAAGTTGAATAGTTCACTTCAAAAGAAATGTCATATCTTCAGTCTTTGATTTCTAAAGCAATTTAGTTGTCAATAGCAAAGAGTCCTACTGTTAGAGTCACATAGCCACATTCTTTTCAAACTTAACTTTACATTTTTAGAACTCAGAAGAAAATAGCATTATCTATTTATATTCTTGTTCTTATGAGCTATTAACTCAATCAATACTCATAGGAGTCTCCAAATAAGCATACATGCATCCTAAGTCAAGAATTTATTTTGTCATTTTAGTATGATTTCCAGTAAGCTCAGATTTAAATTTAGTTCCTAATTGCTATAATTTTTTAAAATTTCCTCTCCATTTAATTGGCTCATGATCCCATTTTTAATTTTAATGATCATGTTTTTGCATATTAAGTACTAAACAAACCCAAGTGCTTTTTAGAAAGGTAGCTTAGATATGAATTATAAATAAGCAACCATGGTGATAATGCACTGGAAAAGAGAATTTCAGAGTTATTTCTTATGGTACAAGTTATGTATATATGAAACATAAACTAATTGCCACTTCACTTGAAATGAGACTAAGGAATTTACATAGAAAACAATATTGCTAAAAAATACAATTTAAATTCCAAATTCAACTGTCATATATAACTTTGAATATCCAATATTAAATCATGGAAAAATAGAGAGTCAATGTTACCCACCTAGGGACTTTAGCATTTAACAATTCTTCTGGGGTAGGACATCATTTTTATACAGGTACAGAGCCCTTGATAATCTCCTTGCTCTGGTAAATAATTTTTCACCTCCACTCTCGCAGGATATTCAAATTAAACACAATGGGTCATATACAAAAGTAAGACATGAACGAACAGGGAGATTCGTTAAGAAGTGTTCCGGCAGCCTAAGGAAAGGCATGAAAGATGGAAATAAATGATGGGAGAAAACTACTGAATACTATTAAGAACTTGTATTAAACTGACAAATGATAAAAATAATGCAAATTATAAAAAGAAACTGATAAAGGTATTCCATTAGCATATTTTATTTATACTTACTATTCAAAACTACCATTGCAAGGTTTTATCAATATTGTAAAAGATAGTTTATATTATATATATTTTGTTTTCAAATTTCAGTGTTCATTTTCATCACATTAACATACCTTAATTTAAGTACCAACATGTCAGTTTCTTAGTACTAAATTGAGCTTGAGAGTGCTATAGTGCACTTTAATATACATGTGATTTTTGTCTACTACAATTGAGTAGAGACTATAATTGAGATTGAAAGCAGGTGCTATGTTATGAGTGTTTGTGACAAAAGAGTGGAAAGCCTGGACAGTTTCCATTACTAAAAAGATAGCAAATGACTAGGCAGAAAAGAAAATGTGGCTGGGTAAAATGTAGAAAATTTTCTATATAACCATATTTATTTGTGCATATATAAATAAAATATTGTATAGGCATAGATAATCTTCATTGTGTAGAGATTTATAAATTCACATAGTATATTAAGAGCATACAATATATTTTAAAGATGTGATTTACAGAAGTATTATTCACTGAATGATCTTTCAAATTAAAACAATGACAGTTTTGGAATAAAAAGCATTAAAGATAAACATCTTTTTTAATGATGTATTTTGATATTTTTTCAGATTATTTCATTTATTTCTTTGTGTAATTAAATTAATAAGTAACATTACCTACTATATTTATATCTGACACTGCTCTAAGACATTACCTTTTAAACACAGTCAACATTTTATTTCCCACTTTCCCTCTGTTCAAGACAATTTTGTTCTTTAAATCTTTCTAAAATCTACAATTTTTAAAATTTATTTTTATTTTACATGTATGAGTATTTGGTCTACATGTATGTCTGTGTACTACATATATGTCTGTTGGTGCCCACACAGGCCAGAAGAGGGTACCAGATCTCCTGTAACTGAAGTTACAGACAGTTGTGAGCTGCTACATGGGTGCTAGGAACAAAATCCAGGAGGACCTTGGACTTCCCAGTCCCGTCCCTTGGGACTGACGAGAAACCTGAGGAGAGGGAGGGGGAGGGGCAACAGAGGGGGGCATGGGAGGAGTGAAGGAGGGGAAAATTTTTAATAAAAAATGTAAAGTTGGGCACACAAACTAATAACCATAGTAATATCTGTTGTTTACATACCTCATTATTTTACCTACTTTTATGTCTACAGTTCACCTGTTCATCACTACTATATCCATCTAACAGTTGTTGGTATGACTCTGTTATTTATGCTTCCAAAATAAGCATGTTACCATTGGCTCTTTTGCGTGACTAGTCTGTGAAGACTATCACAATTTTATGTGTTTCTCAGGTGAATACCTTCCAAGATGCAATTTTTAAAAAGAAATTATTGAGACTGGAGAAATGGTTCTGTGGTTAAGAGCACTGGCTGCTTTTGCAGAGGACCTGGATAAACATCTTTACTTGATTTAATTTTGTGAGATTTAAATTTGTGTTCATTTATAAAACATTGCAAATATGCACATTTGTGTGATTTATGGTTCTAAATGAAGATAGTCTGAAATTAAGGTATATTACACATGATAATTCAAAACGAACAAACAGCTATGTTGTACTTAAATCGATTACTTGTAAGAGAGCATGAATGTTTCTTAACAGATTATTTGTCGAGGACATCAGCTTGTTTTCATATCGCTGACTGTAAACAACTTTCTTTGTGACAGTATAGTAAATGTAAATTTACCTATTAGTAATACTCTGAATTGTGATTCAGGATGAAGTCAACAGGCTGTCAGCTCTTCAACCTCAACTCGAGCAGTTAAGGATTCAGAGCATATCACTGAAAGAAAAGGGACAGGGGCCAATGTTCCTGGACGCAGACTTTGTGGCTTTTACAAATCATTTTAACCACATCTTTGCTGATGTGCAGGCCAGAGAGAAAGAGCTACAGACAGGTAAGTAAAAACACTTCTTAAAGCTAACTTATGATTTTTGGAATTGGCTATCCGTGGGTAAAATATAAAGCACTAAAAAAATCAAACAAAAATGGGAATAACGACTATCAGTGAAATAAACCACCTTCCTTTAACAAATGACAAAATACTGATGTTAGACAACGAGAAACTGTATCTTTTCTTCCTGTAATATTCCAATGTTTTGGGGTAAGAAAAAATAAATAATGGTTTGTGCAGCTATAACTTCTCCATGGATGGTTACAGATTCCTGAATCAGGAGTTTTGAATACTTTTGAAAATAAAGTAGCAGTTCAGTAGACTTTCGCAAGATTTCTCATTGTGTAGGGGGAAATATTTGTGCAGGCATCTTCAGATGCTCTTTCAAGTAATCTGAGAACTATCTACTTCTGGGAACTGAGTCTCAAGTAAGGACAAATTATTCTTTGAGCTATATTTTATTTTTGGGACACAGTAATTACATAAATCCCCCTTTGTTGATAAAATAGAAGAGAGAAGTAGAACAGATACACAAACTTGTATCAAGTAGATAACAATTTTTCAAGATATCTCTTTACATTTTTTTCGGTTAGTATAGTATTTCTTTGAAATGTCTGTTCATTAATTTTATGACAAAATTTTAGAGAGAGAAGTTTATAAGACTTAAACAATACTAAATAAGTTTTTCACCTATCACACATTTATTTATATGATTTTGTGGCATACAGAGAAGATTATAGTGGATGCTTAGGATTTAAGGACGTTTGCTTCATTTGCTTACTTTTAATGAAATTTTAATTGTGTGAAAGCATATTTAACATTTTTTCTCATTGTTCATCTTTGTAAATATTACAAAAACATTTAAAATACTTCTAGAATATTTAGTTATGACTAAAGCTTTACGATATCGTTTTTGACTAAATTGAATTAAGTTTACAGTGTGCATTTCGTTTTCTTCTACTTTTTAAAATAGTTTTTGCTAAGGGGTTTGTTTTTCTAATGGGAAATCAGTCAGTAAAACTTTATAATGATATCAGCGCCCTCTAGTGGACTACAGTATAATTGCTGCTAAGCGTCAAACCTACAAACTGAAAAAGATATTGTTAATTTTTCATATATCTTAGCATATTGTATTTAATTTTTTGATAAAATCCACAAACATTATTTGAAATAAAATTATTTTAAGGGATGTTGTATAGTTTAACCTGCTCACTGGAACATTATTTTAATTCTGTGTGCCTGTTTGGTTCAATCTTCAGTTTAAAGGAGTATGGAATAGTCGTATTGATAGCTGACGTTTTCCTATGTTACTACAATGTAAACATTTAATATTCATTATGTTTACATACTTACAAATGTATACATATAATCATCAGTTTGCACTCGACAATTATTTATAAAACTTCCCAAACTTGTCTTCCATCACCTGGGTCCCTGTTGGAAGGAGGAGGGCCCGCTTGTTCATCCCTGCCACCAGGCTAGCTTAGCCCCGAAATAACAACACAGAAACTGTATTAATTAAACCACTTCTTGGCCCATTAGCTCTAGCTTCTTAAACCGATTGAGAATGTAGAATTAATAACCCATTTCTATTAATCTGTATATCAACATGAGGTTGTGGCCTACCAACAAAGTTCCTGCATGTCTGACTCTCAGGGTGGCTCCATAGTGGTCCCTGACTCCACCTTTCCTTCTCCCAGCATTCAGTTCTGTCTTCCCCGCCTACCTAAGTTCTGCCCTATCACCAGGCCAAGGCACTTTCTTTATTCATCAATGGTAATCACAGCACACAGAAGGGACTTCCACATCAGGTCCTAACTTAGTGTGGCCACTTGGGGTTCATGGTAAAGAGTGGGTGGTCAGGTGTCCAAAGGAATGTAGATGGATGTTAATAAATGGCTAAAAGGGGCAGAGGGAAAGTGTGTTTTCCATCCCACTATTTTTATAAGAGTACTTCTCATATATTTACCTATTGTTTTGGGAAATTTGCATGTCTTAACAACCACTGAATCAAGAGGACTGTGTCCTCATAAAATGATTTTGGCAATGTTCTCTCTGTTTCTATTTTGTGGGTTAATTTGAGGAGTAAAGATATTATCTGTTCTATAAGAGCTAGTTCCAGGACAGCCAGGGCTGTTACACAGAGAAACCCTATCTCAGAAAACAAGAGAGAGAGAGAGAGAGAGAGAGAGAGAGAGAGAGAATTTCCACTTCTGAAAAATAAGACTACTGCTGATATTTAAAATACGAAAAGGAATATGGGTTCAGAGAGACAGGAAGGAAGATAGAAATAGTAGCCATTCCAAATGAGATTATATTGGATTAGACTCATTAAAGAGATAAAAAATAAGATTAGATAGAGCCTTTCAAGAAGTAATGTTATAGATACAGGATCAAAAACATTGCAGCAAATGACAATTCAGTTTTCCAGAGATAGCAGAATAAGTTGTTATAATAGCTACTAAAATGCTCTCTATGGCACTGTAGTCGAGGCTGTGGATTTGTTCAGAACATTCCACAATATGACAATAAATTAGAAATCTAAATAAGAAAAAAGTGTAGTAAATTCTTTCAACTCTAAGTTAGAAGATTTATCTAGTTTACTTTTTTAAACTTTATTTTTTACTCTAATATATCTTGACAAAAGATTTCTTTCTATCTGTTGCTTTTCTTCCAATCTACTTATCTAGCTACCGACTATGATCTAAAAATATATAGAGGTTAAGATGTTAACTTAGCTTTAGATAATTCATACCACTTCAAAATGTAGTTAAATAGTACTAATACACAATTCTCACTTTAACTGATTGCTTTGGGTTGTTCCATAATGTAGCAAATATGAAAATTTGTAATTCTCATATATGAAATGGACTGACATTTGCTTCTATTTAACTGAATACAACAATAGTAAATATTTATAATGTACTTGTTAACATCTCAACCCTGTACATAATATCTAACTAGATTAGTGAAGTCTGCATATCTGTCACCTTTTTGGAGAAACATATACATTTGTTCTAATTTTCAATTTATTTGGTTTTAGTTTCACTTTTATGCATGTGAATGTATGTGGGACATTGTGAGAATTTAATGATTCAGCACACATATTTGATATACAATGATCAAATTGGAATCCAAGCATGGATAGTGAGAGATAGGTATAATTTAATATTTCTGCACAATGAAACTAATGTCAAGTATATCTTTAAAATACTTTCTTAGTTAGGGTTTCTATTGCTGTGAATAGAGACCACGATCATAGCAAGTCTTATACAAGAAAAACATTTAATTATGATGGCTTGTATTTTTAGAGCTCTATTTCATTATCATCATGGTGCAACATGTTGGCATGCAGGAACACATGGTGTACGAGAAGTGTTTCTGCAATATTGGGTGTGGCTTGAGGAGATACAAGACCTGAAAGCTCACCCGCACAGCGATTACACTTTATCCAATAAAGCCACACCTACAACAACAAAGCCATACCTCCTAATAGTGTCACTTCCTACTAGCTTATGGGGACTATTTTCTTTAAAACCAACCCATTCCACTACCTGCCCCCACAGACTTACAGCCATATCATAATGCAAAATGCATTTAGTCCACCTTCAAAAGTGCCCACAGTCTATTACAGTTTCAGCAACATTTAAACTCTAAAGTTCAAAGCCTCCTCTGAGATTCATGCAATCTCTTAACTGTAACCCCCTATGAAATCAAAATCAAAAAATAGAACACATACTTTCAACATATAATGGCAAAGGGTGTATACATTACCATATCAAAATGTAGGGGAGAGAACACAGTGAGGAAATGCTGGACCAAAGCAATACCAAAAACAGGCTGGGCAAACTCCAAATTCTGCATCTCCATGTCTGGTGTCAAAGGCTCTTCAGATCTCCAAGTCCTTTCGACTTTGTTGTCTGAAACACACTTCTTTCTTTGGGCTGGTTCCTCTCCCTGTTAACAGTTCTCCTTAGCAGGTATTCCTTGGATCTGGAATCTCAAACATCTTGAGGTCTCAAAGGCAATCTAATCTTCAGCTACACAGCTTCACAAAATGACGTACGGTTAGGGACATCCCTAACACTTGCCTGGCATCAACAGCTTTCCTTATTTGCAGAGCAAGGTTGCATAATGTCTTTCTTCTTTTCTTGACTCTAAATCCAGAACTACATGGGTGAAGCTGCTAAGTTCTGTTGCTTGCATGGCAGGAACATGGCCCCCTTATTCAATTAAATCTTCACCAGCTTTCTGGTTTTGATGGTTTCTTTCACTGCATTAAATTTGACCATTCTAGAACTTGCTCTGTAGACCAGGCTTCCCTCAAACTCAAAGATTTAAAAGTCTCTGCCTTCAGAGAGCTGGAAATGAAAGTAAGCATCACCACACTTTGCTCTAAGCTTTTCTTTAATTGCTTTTCAGAAGTTGGAAACTTGGATGGATGGGATCTTACTCTGAGATCGCAATTTCCTTTATTCCATTTCTTAATCTCTTTATCTCCTTGAGCACAGGACTTAGCTCCATTCCACTCCCTGGTGTTCTTTTTATCCTCAAAACGTACATTTTCTATTTTCCTTTTTTCAACTTGCTCCTTTTCATTACAAATCTTTATTAGAGTTACCACTAATAACCGCAACCACATGACAGAGTCTATACTGCACTGTTTTGAGATTTCCTCTGCCAAGAGAATTAATTTGAAACTCTTTATTTGGCCTCAGGAAGGCTTTTCAGACAAGGGCAAAAAGCAGTCACACTCTTCACCAAAATATGACAAGATCAATTTCTAGAACACATACTAATATTCTTCTCCTCTGAAACCTTTCGATCCAGCAGCCCACAGTTCAAATCACACTTAGCCCCACTGTTTTCCATGTTCCTTTGAGGATGGCCCATTAGGCAGCACTTAAAATGTTCAATTGCTTTTCTAATCCACAGTCTTAAGGACCATATCTCTTCAAACAAAAGCATGGTAAGGCCTATCACAACACCCTAGTCCCTGTTACCGACTTTTTTTTAATTTAGGGTTTCCATACTTGTGAAGAGACACCATCACCACAACAACTCTTATAAAGAAAAAGCATCTAATTGGGTGGTTTACAGTTTTAGAGATTTAATTCGTTATCTTCATGGCGGGAAATGGCAGTATCTGGTGGTATGCACGCAAACATGGTGTTGGAGAAGGAGCTGAGAGTAGAGAAGGGGCTGCATATTGATCTTAGAGGAAACAAGAAGTAAATTGTGTGTGGTCTGAGCATATATGAGACCTCAAAGCCTGTCTCTGACACACTTCCTCCAACAAGGCTGCACTTAACCCAACAAGGCCACACCTCCTAACAATGCCACTGCCTATGAGTTTATAGGGGCCGGTTGT
>LOEQ01003806.1:33508-51770 GCA_001685075.1 Bramus lutescens
TCTGGTGCCCTCTTCTGGCCTGCAGGCATACATACAGACAGAATATTGTATATTAATAAATAAATATTAAAAAATATGCATTGTAATTGAATTACATGTAGTTAAAGAAGTGACAGATATACCTTTGAAAAGTGACTGAAACGAAGTACATGAATAAAAATAATACAAGGAAAATGGATGGGAGGTTCTCATAAATTTATAAATGACAAAAGATATCATTGTCTTCCTGATCATTATTTCTAACTGGTCACACAAATAAGAAACTAAAAGCTTTGTCTTGAAAGGTAACAAAATCTTCCCTGAAGATCCCCAACTGAAGGAACTGTTTAAACTGTCAACTGCAGAAAACAATTTGTGGAGGTTCAGGTTTATGGAAGCTATAAAGGCACCATTACATTGAGTTTACTGTTCATCGCTTGTTTTATGTACACGAAGGGTACATTATTAGTATTATCGTGCCTTGTTTTGTAACTTAAAATTTCTCAAGAGAGGATATGATTTAATGTTCTCAAGAGAAACATCATAAAACCACATTTGGCAGTATTTTTATTTTTAACAATAGCAGACTTCATGCACCAATGCTCATACTATGAGCCATAAAATGCAGTCTTAGTAAAAATATTCTTTTCTAAAATAGTTCCAGTGTGACATACCTCAAACATGGAAATTGTTTCCTGACTTATATTCAGACATATCATCATGAAGAACTGTGTTGAGAACAATCAGAGCTTAATAATATCTTAATTTTTTTTTAAATTCCAGAATCACATAAAAACTTTGAAGAAATGGATGGCTGAAGTTGATGTTTTTCTGAAAGAGGAATGGCCTGCTCTGGGGGATTCTGAAATTCTGAAAAAACAGCTGAAACAATGCAGAGTAAGATTTTTTATCTGATGCTTTTCAAATGCTGTCTTTTATTTGTGTAATACAATTTAATTAGCTCAGTCACTTACTGATGGGACAGTTCAAAATAACTTGCTGTTTGGACAGTTCAAAATATCTGAACACATTTTTTGATATCCCAGCACCTAGCACATAAAGATCTTGGATATGGTTAAACACCCTTCAAGGCCTTCAGAAAATAGTTTAAATATCTCTAGTGCCCATATTGTGTATTACTTGGGCCTCACTTTATAAATCTTAACACAAAATTCAATATAATCTAAAGAAAACGTTCAAGTACTTATTATTTCTTACTCTAGGTTATTTTTCAAATTTAATTGCATTTCAGTGGACTATATAATAATGTGTGCATGTTTGTGTGTGCGTGTGTCATGTACACTTTGAACGAGTGCCAGAGATGAATATTAAGTGCCTTCCTCTCATGGTTTCCATGGTATTTTTTGAGTAAGTCTCTCAGTGAATCAGGTCTCAATTATTGTCTAAATTAACTAACCAGAAAACACCAGGTGTACATTTTTCTTTGCAAGTAGCAGAATAAGTGCATGCACTACTGTGGCCAAGTTCTTACATATATGAACTTTAAGTTCATAGCAACCATTTTGCCCACTGAGCCATCTCTTAAGCCCAACAATATATGGTTCTGAAATGCTATTCCTCAGGACATTGTCATGCAGCATGGAGCAAGTAATCAGTCTCTTGAAATTACTTTCTTTTCAAGTAAAAGCTAAAAAGCAATTCTATGATGGACAAGTATTGGAGCAGCCTGTTTTTCATAACCAAAATTATTTTGAAGCTATTCATGTATGAAGATCATTAATTTGACTCATTTTCTAGCAAGCAATACCTAGCTTATTTGAAAGTCTTTGTGAGATAAGTGGTATATGTGTAGATAATTTCCTGCATCATTGATAGCATAACNTATATAATTGTAAAAACTGTGGTGATACTTTTTATGTCATGTTAAACAACACATTGTTTCTTCAGCTTTTAGTCAGTGATATTCAGACCATACAGCCAAGTCTAAACAGTGTCAATGAAGGTGGGCAGAAGATAAAGAGTGAAGCTGAACAAGAGTTTGCATCCAGACTTGAAACAGAACTCAGAGAACTTAACAGTCAGTGGGAACACATGTGCCGCCAGGTATGCACAGTTCAATTCACTGTGGCTTATCTTATGTCTATGAATTTAGTAAAGTTTCTGATGGTCTGACTTCATCATTACCTTCATTTAAGACTTTCTTCTTGACTATGTTGACTGTCAAAACTACTCTTATTTCAAGCAAATTAGGCTTTTTTCTCTCATATATGACTATATTTTAGTCAATATTTTCAATAGTACCCAATTGCCATACTAAAAAATGAAATAAAATTTCTTTATTTCTAAAAATGGATCAATTTTATTAATTGACTTAATGAGGATAGAATACATATTTATATTTACTTAAGATGGAAATAAACTGCATTCATATTCAGGTTTTCCCATTAATATAACATTTTTGTAGATATTTATTTCTAATTCCAACATTAAATTGTGGAAAATAAAGCGCATTTATGAGAAGGGTGTATCAAATAGTTCATGCTTAAATCACAATATTTTGAACTAAAGCAGTAATTGCCTTTAAGGTTTGTGCCCTTTCATTTATGTATTGAAGAGATAATTAGTCTTTGGTTATTTTAAGTAACCTGTCAAAGTTGAAAAGTAATGATGCCAAAAGACAAAGGCCAAGTTTGAGAAAGGAAAGAATTTATAATAGAAAGTCAAAGCAAATCTGTGCAGTTGATACAATTGTTGACAAATGCTTAACTGTTCTATTAACTCACAGCTGAGATAGCCCAGGGTCAGCTAAGCTGTATTCTTCACATCTTCTAGTCTTTGATAGAACAGCTGCCTAGAGTGAAAAAGCTTAAATGGTGGATTATATGTCTGAAAATTTCCACAAGGCCTGGACGAAATGTAATAGTTTTAGGAAGATCCTGAACAGAGGACTAGAAATAATACAAATATTTTACTGAGAAACAAAGTGGGATCAGCAGCAGGAAATGAAAAAAAGAAAGCCAACAGCTTTACTCAAACTAGTTCATAGTTTATAGAAGCATATTTTTATAACTTTTCAATTAATTTCATTTTCATGCTTGAGACTTATTATCTTCTATAATGTGTATTAGAAACTCACTGTTCACGTAATGTTATGAATTTAATGACATGTTGCCTAACAAAAACTAGCCATAGAATGTAGCTATTTTCCAATCCTGGTATTGAAAAATAAAAAAAAATCTCCTTTTTTTCTTGAGGTATCACGATCCACATACATTTTCTATCACCAAATTACCTTGGTTTTCAGGGGGTGGGATATGGTGATTCCACTTCACTGTTCCAGAGGGAAAATAGAAATGAAATGTAAATTGGTCCTTTCTAGAAATGTTTGCACATTAGAATGAAAATGTAGTGTTTACTCTGAAGTTAAATAATACTTTCTCATAAAACTTCAAATGTCTGTATTAGTTGAAGATACTTAACAATCCCTGAATCTGATTTTTAAAATAACAAAATGACAAGGAGTTTAGATTATATTTAAAAATAAAGAAGAAAAACATTATTTGAAATTTCAGAGATAATGTATCTTAATGAACCATTTCAATATTTTAGCTATTGAAAAAATAAAAGATAATTCTTATTATAGTAGTCTACACATTATTGAACTAAGCACAAAGAAAGTAAGGAATTAAGGGTGAGAGAAGAATGACCGTTTTATGTTTATACATACCTTAAATTACCGTAGTGTGTAGATATTTATTAGAATGTTTAAATGCACTGAAGATATAGCTCAAATAAATAGATATTTTATTCATTAATTTCCTTCGCCTTTTTATTTGACTACATAATTACTGAATGTCTATTATCAGAAGTAAAAATGGAATAAAGTGAAAATTTTAGTTAATATCATGAAAATGCTAGTTAAGTTAGAAGATGGAATTTAAATTATTTAAACTTTATCTAAGTAAACTAAATTTATTTCTTATTCTGAAGTCATATATTAAAGACTATACATGAAATAGTACTCAATATTATACTTGAAAATTTCACAACATAAGACAAGAAGAACTAGAATGCAATATAAGAACTGGTACTGACAGCTGTGTAGATCATGACAAACAGTTTAGCATTGCCAATGTGTTATATTTAAGAGGAAATGCCATGCATATCTTTTAATACAGGAAAACACAAAAGTTTCAGAATTTTTCTCTGGCTAGTAAAGTATTGGTTTTTCAAATTTGTGGAAGACTTTAGAAGCTCACTAACAAGATCTTAGGTTAGTTATGAACATGAAGGAAGACAAATTATGTTATCTTTCTAGGGACTGAGCCCACTCGTTCTGATTCCAACGAGTTCCACTTCCAGGACACTCATGTTATCTTCTCAGAATGTGTTGGCTTCGAGTCTTTATGGATTCACTGTGAAAAATATGTATTTATTAGAATAATTGCCAAATTTGGTGTTGGTGATATATTCAAGCGATGTATTTGCTTTGGTAGATAGGTTAGTATATTGAATTAAGAGAAAAAAGTAATAATTATATTACATTAATTATGACTGATTTGTAATTCTACAGATATTTAGTATCAAACATTCAGAAAACGTCATTTTTGTAAAACAAGGCATTATTCAAAATATAGAAAATTGTTCACTTCTGATCAGAATCACTATTTAAAGAGTTACATATTAACGGAAGAATGAAGCATTTTACACTAAGGGTAACATTCTACTACTTTGGAACAAGCTGTTCTAATAAGGCAATGTTTTATTTTATTGTTATTTTTATTTTTTCCCATTCAAAAATTTACACTTCCTCCCCTCCTCCCATTCCCATCCTGCTCCCCCACTCACCCTCCTCCCTCCCCCTCCCTCCTTAAGACAAGGCAGGAAGCCTTGCCCTGTGGGAAGTCCAAGGCAAGGCCCTCCCCCCTACATCCAGGCCTAGGAAGCTTTTCATACAAATAGACTAGGGTCCCCAAAAGCCAGTACATGCAGTAGAATCAAAGTCCAGTGTCATTATCATTGTCTTCTCAGTCCACCCTCATTGCCAGCCACATTTAGAGAGTCCGGTTTGATACATGCTTGTTCATTCCCGGTCCAGCTGGATTTGGTGAGCTCCCATTAGAACAGGCATGCTGTGGTCTTGATTTCCTTGCTCTTCTTCCTCCTCCTTCTGTCTTTCAACTGGACCGTGGGAGCTCAGTCTGTTGCTCTGATGATGGTCTCTGTCTCTATCTCCATCCATTGCTGGATGAAGATTCTATGGTGATATTCGAGATAATCATCAGCATGAGAGTGGGGCAAGGCCAGTTCAGGCACCCTCTGCTCTGCTGCCCAGGGACCTAGCTGGGGCCAACCCCATGGAAACCTGGGATCCCCTCTAAAGCCAAGACTCTTCCCAACCCTAAAATGGCTCCCTTAATGTAGATATCTTCTTCCCTGTTTTAGAATTTAGAGGTTTTGCTGATTTTCTGATAAATTAGCACTAAATTATAAAACAACTTAAGTTTTCAGAAAGTGACGTGGTTTTAAAATCTGGGCTTTATAAGAAGGGTCTGCTGCTCATTGATCCAGGGTTTATATACTTTCTGGGAGATCCTGGGTCTTATCTCCAGCGTCAAAGAAAATGAACAATAAAAAACCAAACAACATTCTCAGACATATATTTCATATGTCTACATAAATTATTTAACAACTTGATCTTCAAATACTGCATGTGTATGTGTGTATGCAGTTGAGTTACTTTTAATTTTACTATATATAAGTTAATGGTCAGTTTATATCATAATTTATTTATTCACCTATTAAAAATACCTAGAATTGTTTCTAATCAACTGGTATTTCCAAGTTGAAGTCAACAGCATACATGAAACTCTGTATAATCTGATTCACTCTTAAGAATGAAAAATTGAAATTCAGGTTCAGTATTAGTACTTTAGATATATTTGAGTAATATATTCTCTTAAGGTAGCATGCTGATTTCATGTCATTCTCAACAGCCATGGAAAGTTCTTTCTGCTACCTCTCCCAAAATGATTGTTTTCACTAATTATTCTTTCCCTTTTTTATATATGAAAATAAATTGATTTTGATCAATTAACTATTAGTCACAGTTGATCATTCTTTGCACATGTTATACTTGTGATACTTATTATATAACATCATATTCTATGCATCTCCCTATCTAGACATCTTTTAAACTATATGCTTGTCTGTATTGTACATTATGATATATTCTTTTTAATAAACCACCTATGCATTTCCACTATTTTTCACTTAGATTTATGAGACTTTGAAATACTTAAATGACTTTTAAGTACTAGAATAAAATTGCTCACAAAATATATATAATTATGTAGAGTGGTCAATTGTATATTGGACAATAACATTATTAACTGCACATGTTTTCTATTTTTTCTATTCAAAAAGAGAATTGCCATATAAAACAGCAAGTATTATAATGTAGCAACCTGGTTATTTTTATTAATGGTGCAAACTAAGTAGCTCCAGCTTATATTTACAACTATAAAGCATATTCACACTCCATTAGTTTGGGGTTTTCTTCAACTGCCTACCCTGGCCAGCTCTGCTGGTCTGATTATTGAGCCCACAAGTTCCTTTAGTGAGGGATGGAATTGAAAAAGAATCACAGCACCAGTCTCTCTAAGCTGGCCCTGCATTAGGTCGAACATTTATTTCCAAGTGTACCCATGTACATTCAAGAGCCCCTTTCGTAGAAGAGAAAATGAAATCTGGGTTATTTATCTCATTACTCATGTTCATTCTTGCTTTATCTTTACTATCCATGCTTTTCATTATGTATAGACTGATCAGTAATATGGTGAAAATAATTCAGACTCACTGACAATGCTTATGTTTTAACTTTTGGTATTGTTGTTCTTGTTTGCTTGATTGTTTTATGAAAGGTCTACACCAGGAAGGAAGCCTTGAAAGCAGGTTTGGATAAAACTGTCAGTCTCCAAAAAGATCTATCAGAGATGCATGAGTGGATGACACAAGCTGAAGAAGAGTATCTAGAGAGAGATTTTGAATATAAAACTCCAGATGAATTACAGACTGCAGTTGAAGAGATGAAGGTAAAATAAACCAAAGAAAACAAAGAAAGAAAAACTGGAAAAATAACATCTTTGAAACAGTGATTCTGCAAAATGAATACTTTTTATATTACTGTTCTTATAAGAACTTGGGAATGGTCTTTATAGTAACTTTTAAAAAAGAACGGCACTTGCTTCATAAAATGGAAAATGATTACTGATTGCAGGACAATTGATGGGTGTGAGATGTTATTTTGCCTTTAAAGCATCTGTGAGGAAGTATGTTTAATGTGGGAGATCTGAGTCAGGAGAAAAAGCCAGTGTTCAAAAATAAATCATGGGAGTGCATTCCTGTCACAGGAAATACTTCTAGCAAAGACACTATGACAAATTGAGAAAGGAAGTAGTAAAGCACTGCCTACATAAAAGCTATAGATCAGAGGCTAAATAACTTGAGGTTCATTTGAGGCAATAGATAAACATCCTTTGCCACCGAGGTCGTGTGGGCAATGATAAGAATTTTCATTCTGAGTAAGCAGGTAGAGCTTTCAAGGATTTCTCATTAAAGTCTATGATGATTTTCAATTTGATTGTGAAGAGGTCATGATGAGACTAGCCATATTGACAGTAGGTATTTTTACGGTAACAAAGATCCTTCTTTCTGCTAATCAGAAATAAATAAGGCAAACCCTCAAGAGAACAATTAATCATAGCTACTCATGTTTTATATGTAGTTGAACAACCTGAATTGATGATATGCCGCCCCATTCTGTTTTGACCTATTATATTTTGGAATAACACCTTTTTAATTTTCAAAATTATTTCCAACTTTTGAGTTCTATCCCCTTATATCACAGTTCTTGGGTGACATTTTTTCTATTACCTTTGATGAAAGACAATAAATACAACTTCACATCTCTCAGAAGATCAATGTCACCTTATCACCTGCCTTGTTTCTGGATGGATTCTTTTGTTTTGTATTCACTGTCTCTCTATATATTTTGTATTTTTATAAGTACTCCATGCTAACTGCTTGTGTTACTGGAGCAGCCATTATATGTGTGTGCATATGCATATATATACAAATACATACACACACACACACACACACAGCCCAGTGAGATATTGTTTTCCTGTTTTATCTCCATGGATGGAGAATAGTGGTGTGCTTCAAATTTTAAAATTGTGAAAATTATCCTCAAAGTAAGTGAGTGGTCCAATCAATTTGTTCACTTTGTTTGGCATGTTTAAATAACTGGTCTAGTTGCACAATTGCTGCAGTATGCTGGAAACTGGAAAAAGAATGGCTCAGGCAGACTCTGGCAACAGTAGCTGAGGGAATTGGCAAGGAAATTCAATTTCTTGAAGTTCTGCTTGCAAGTCAAGGAATTTCTTGAGGTCAGTTTGCTGTCTGGTATGCAATGACAGGGCTTCTGACAGATTTCTAGCTGTGCTCATTTTAAGAACATCTTTATTTGTATTGCTGCAAATGCCAGCTGAGTTATTTTGACATCTCTTTAAGAGAACAAACAGAGATATTCTTTATGTTTATTTTCTTTTGTGACATTAAAAAGACACTACTACTTGGTAACTTATTTTAATTTTACAAGTAAAAAATTTTTTTCTTCTATCATAAATGGACCTAAAGGGAGTTTTTGATGAGAAGCCTCGTACTTTGAATATTTCTTGAAAACTGTCATTGCTTATATTCTAAAATTTTGTAAAAAAAATCTTATTTTTAACATTTTTATTAACATTTCACTACTCTAGTTTTAATTATGGAACTTAGAAAAACATGTAGTTGTAATAAAAAGAAATCATAACAATACACATTTGCTTAATCACTAAAGTGATGGTATTTGTACTTGAGATGGATTCAGAACAATCTGCACGATTTGTATGAATGGTTACTTAAAGGCTGGTGAGAGGATGCAGAAATGCTTTTGCCAAGCAAGAGGACTCAAGTTGCAGCTTTTGGACCCAAATAATGGAAGGAGAGGACCATTTATCACAATCTGTCTTCTGACATCCTGACGTATGCACAGACACAAATGTAATAAGTGATAAATCATAAATAAAATATATGACACTGTTCTCATGATTCAGAATTTGGAATTCAATGAGTTTTAGGGTGTCTATGAAACATTAAATTTTCAGTAATTTTCCATTTAATGCCAATGACTAAATTTTTGACTAGTACAATAATAGCCACCTATTAAAAACCATCAAAATATTTCTGAGGCAACTGATCATGTATATGCAGTTAATTTCTATGCATCTAACTATACATACACAGACACATATGTGTGTGTAGTTATATTTATGTGTATATATATATATATATGTATAGTTAGATGCACCAAATGTCAACAAAAAATATTTTTTGAAGATAGTATCTGAACTATATAAGCTCCATTGTTATTACCTATCTGAATTTGCAAATTTTGTTGTTTCTTCCCAAAATCTCTCTAACATTTAAACCAGTAGTCATAAAACATTGAATTAAAACTAAAATAAAGAACTATTTCTTACTATTTAGACAGTTATGCTAATTATAGTTTGTATAAATAGTGATTGCACTTTTGGAAGATATTATAATACTTCACTCTCGTTCCATATCAGACTTCATGCTAACTTAACACAAACTATCAGAATGATAAGACATAATCTTAGAACCATTCACTTAAATCACTTGACTCTGAATGTCTAATAAAGGATAACAAAATGTGTTTGAAAGATTAGCATCAATGTACCATTAGTGGCAAAGTGAAAGCTTTTGATAATGTTTAGATTACTATAGGAAAACAGGATTTAAATAGAAACAAACCCCAAATTCATATGATGTCAAAATTTTTAACAAGAATGAACTGATTGTTTTTCAAGTATGTAAATTGAAATCTACGGAAGAAAACATTTTGTAGTTAAACTGTCTTGTCTTTGCTATCATAATATGTACCTATGGCATCTTTGAAATTAAATTTTGCTTTCCTATACCCACTCCTTATTCAGATAATGACATTTCTTTCACAAGCAACATAAACTCTACTATTTATAGTCAGTATTGTCAAAGTCAGGAAGAATCTAAACTACAGATTGTCTCTCTGCCTCTCTCTGTATGTCCATTCTAAAGTGTATTTTCATGTTACAGGTTAAGTGTAAATAGCCTCCAACTAAATGACATGTACTACTTTCTTGTGAGTTTCTTAAACTCTCTACAATGAGCAAAATAGACACTGTGAGGAGTCCTTGATAGTATGAACAAAACAAAAACAGCTAAAAGATTTGTTTTAGTGTCAGACAATGTTGAAGAGCAACATAAGGGCTTTGCTTAGATGGGTTATTTCCGGTGAGTAGAGGTCACACTACTACACTATTGCTTACCTGTCCATAAGGAAAACAAGAGTGAGACTGAAATCATGATTATTAAAGAAGAACAAGCCATTTGTTAGAACCAGGACAGGGGACAGGCGAGTGCTTTACACGCTGTGCTTTATCCAGTGAAGATGTAAGATGTTTTGTACATGTATAATGTTTACATATGCACTACTAAGTAATCTTATTGAATTACACTTTGATGTGTGCAAAATCCAATTTTTAAGCTTTATGAAACAAATTTTCTTCCGTAGGAGAATAGGAGGAATAGCTGTGAGACATTATACTTACGATTTCTAGGTTATTTCTGTGTTTCCAAGTGCTGAAGATTTTTTCAACAAATATACCAAATATTGCATTAAGGAATTTCTGTTTATATTTAGTATCTTTTGATTTAGATGGTATCTTTACTATATTCAATCTTGATACACTGGAATAATTTATAAGTGATGTTAATCATAGACTTCTAAATATTTTTAAAACCTAGTATTGAAATATTTGCTTCTTAATATTTTGAAATTTATAATATATATATTTGACAGATACATACTAATATACAGATAACTTATCAAATTCTTATTTTTGGAGACTAAGTTTCATTTTGCCTAAGGTGACCTCATAACTATGTATCCAAGAATGGCCTTAATGTCATTTTCTTCCTTGCTCTACCTCCAAAGAAGAGGGCAAACAGGTTTATGGCACCGTACTTAGGTGAAACTATTATTATTAAAAGTCAATTATATTTTGATAGTATTTATTTCATAATTTATAATTGTACATAGATCTGAAAAGAATTGGAAAAAGCATTAGGTTTATGTTTATGAAGTATCCCAATTAGAGTGCTACTAGGAAGAAATTAGGTTGTCTATAATAATTAATACTGAAAATGATATTCTGCCATGCTTTTAAGAAAATATCCTTTTCTTTTCAGAGAGCTAAAGAAGAGGCACTCCAAAAAGAAACAAAAGTGAAACTCCTCACCGAGACTGTAAATAGTGTAATAGCTCAGGCTCCGCCTGCAGCACAAGCGGCCTTAAAAAAGGAACTTGAAACTCTCACCGCCAACTACCAGTGGCTGTGCACAAGGCTGAATGGAAAATGCAAAACTTTGGAAGTTAGTTATCTTTCTTTCTTTCTGTCAGTTCTGTGTCAAATGGATAGTAAGAACTTAGGTTTTGCTGTAAAGACATTTAAGCTAGAATTCTCATCCAAACATTTACAACATGTATAAATTTGTGCCGATTGCTTAACTTGTATAAAATTGGTTCAAGGTTGTGAATGATCATAATAGATTTTTTTTGCTGTTGGAGAGATGGATCAGTATTTATGAATGTTTTCTGGTCTTCCAGTTGACTAGAGTCCAGATTCCAACATCCAATGTAGGCTGTTCACAAATGCCTGTAACTCAAGTCCTCAGTGGGCACTTGTACATATGTTATGCATGGGGATACCCACACACGGACAGAAATACAAAAAAAAGTCTTTTTAAAAAAGAATTGTATTTATTTTAATAAAGTATTTGTTTTGAAAATAGCATTTGTTTTAAAAAGAATAGTATTTTATGTTTAGAAATTAAGTTAACTATATAATTAAAGTGCATAGAGAACAGTTTTATTTTTACTGGTATTGTTAGGTACAAAATTTATAAACAGTTTATATAATCTTAAAGTATTTTCCATATATATTAATGTGCATAAAAACATTTGAATGCATATTATCTTAATTCTCTTTCATGTAAACATTCTTTGAAAAGCTGTCTTATTATGAACATTTTTCATAATCACTAGGCTCCTACAGGCTACTTTATAAGACATAATGTGTAACTAGCTCCTATTTGACATTTTCTATTTATTCATTATCACAAATCCTGCTTTTGTTTTCCCACTTGACTTATTCTCTAGATTATGTTTGTGTGAATATAGAGGAAGAATTCAAGTACCTCATACAGTTGCCAGCAGTAATTTTTATTTTTAAAATATAAAAGGGAAAGAGGATGCAAACAGCCAAATGGATATGATTTCAAGAACAGGATACAAGTTGAATTTTAAGTCCTTTATTCCCAGACATAATTATCTTATGAATATAGTCAATAAAGGGTTCAATTACATGATTATTGTTGGAGAATACTGTTTTGTTAGTTTTACACTATTTTAAATACAGAGGAACATGCAGTTCTGGATGATTAGCTAGACCTTTAAATAATTTTGGGGTTTCTTGGTTAATAATTTCCAGCATGAATAACATGTTTTGTTAGTCTTTCCCAGTTCCCTCTGGGCCGGACAAAAAGCAGGCCCCTGCTCCCCTATCACTACACATTTCTTCCTGTATGCCCATCAATATTGCTGTTTAATCTCAATTTCACATGTTAATTTTGTAAAACTTATAGAGTCAACTTAGTGTTTCCAATATGTCTGAGGTCACAGGGCTATCTAGTTGAGCATAAGTAACCTCATTAGGGCTCTTATCCTAAACTACCCTGACTTTCCTTTTTCCAGTAGCAATAAATTGCAAGTCCTTTCTCAACAAGGGGTGAGACTTCTTTCATCTCTTCCCTCCTACCACAACTAAATGCTAGGATTTGTCTGACTTGATTCTATATGGGTCTTGCAGATGGTGTCTCAACTACTGTGACTTCATATGTGTGATAACTCTGATATGCTCATCAAACAACTTCCTGTGAGTCATTCACTGACTCTGCCTCTTGCAGTCTTTCTGCACCATTTTCCACAATGATCCCAGAGCCTTGGGAGAAAGGTTAAAACTAAGGTTAGGATTTTATTGCTTTGAAGAGAGACCATGACCACAGCAAGTCTTATAAGGGAGGCATTTAATTGGATAAGTTTCAGATGTCTAGTCCATTATCATCAAGACAGGAAGCATGGTAGCATACAGAAAGACATGATGCTGGAGAAGGAGTTGAGAGTTCTACATCCAGATTAACAGTCACCGGAAGTGTACCCCACTGGGCATAGCTTGAATAGATATGACCTCAAAGCCTGCCTGTACAGTCAAATACTTCCTCCATCAAAACTACATCTACTCCCACAAGGCCACACCTCCTTATAATGCCACTCTCTAAGGGTCAAGCATTCAAACACATGTGTCTATGTAGGTCATACCTATTCAAACAACAATATTCCACTCCATGGTGCCCTAAGTTTATTGTCATAATATAATGCAAACTGCATTTAGTCTAACAACAAAAATTCCCAGTCTGTCACAGGCTCAACAATGTTTAAAAGTTCAAAGTTCAGAGTCTCTTCTGAAACTCATGCAATCTCTCAACTGGGATCCCCTTTAAAATCAAAATAATAATAATAATAGTAATAATAAAACAGATCACATACTTCCAACATGCACATTAACATTTGAAAATGGAGGAAAGGGAGGATAGTGACGAAATGCTGAAAAAAAAAAACCAGCTGGGCAAACTTCAAACTCTGCATCTCCATGTCTGATATTTAATGCCTTTCAACATTATTGACTAAACTTCATTTTCTTAGGCTTTTTTTATTGCTTTATAAATAAAACCATTCAAAAATTCCACTTCCACCCCTCCTCCCATTTCCCTCTTGCTCCCCATTCACCCTCTTCCCCACCCCCTCTAGTCCTAAGAGAGAGCAGGGTACCCTGCCCTGTGGGAAGTCAAAGGCCCTCCCCCCTCCATCCAGGCCTAGGAAGGTGAGCATCCACATAAACTAAGATCCCAAAAAGCCAGTACATGAAGTAGAGACAAATCCCAGTGCCAATGTCCTTGGCTTCTCAATCTGCCCCAATTGTCAGCCACATTCAGAGGGTCCAGTTTGATCACATGCTCCATCAGTCCCAGTCCAGCTGGCTTTGGTGAGCTCCCATTAGATCTTGGGCTGTTTCCACTCCTGGTTATCAGCTTTCCTCAGCAGGAATCCCATGGTTCTTGCATATCTAACATCTTAGGTGTTTACAGGGCAGTTCAGGCTTCACTTTCACTTCACAAATTGGCTTCTCTGGGCCTCCATTCAAGAACAGCCCTCTCACAAGCCTAGTTTCAGTAGTTTTCCTTATTCTCAGGGGCAAATTCCATAGTCTCTTTCTTTTATCTTTAACGCCAGAGCCACATGGCCAAATCTACTATTTTCTACTGCTACTGGGGCTTGAATTTGACCACCTTATACAACTATATCTTCACTAGCCTTCTATTTTTGATGATTTCCTTCACTGCCTAAGCGTGACTGTCCTGGAACTTTCTCTATAGACCATGCTGGCCTTGACCTCAGAAATCTGCTTATCCCTGTATCCTGAGTGCTGGGATTAAATGTGTGTACCACCACATCCACATCTGGACATAAGCTGTTCTTTAATTCCTTTTCACAAGTTAGAAGCTTAGCTGGGTGGGATCTTGCCTTCAGGTTGCCCCTCTCTTTATACCATTTAACATTAGGCTTTATATAAATGTTTATCTCCTTTAAAGCAGGACTTTAGCTTCCTCCTACTTTCTGAGGTGCCTTTTTATCCTCAAATTGTATATTTTGTGTTTTTCCTTACTGTTTGCCCCTTATAGAGCTTCATAAGAGTGACCATTAATAATCACAAGACAGAATCTTTACAAGGCTGTTTTGAAATTTCTTCTCCCAAATTTCTTTACTTTAGCCTCAGGCAGACTCTTAGGTCAGTGGTGAAATTCAGCTACATTCTTCACTAAATATCACAAGGATGATCTCTAGGAAACATATTAAAATTCTTCTCCTCTGAATCCTCTAGAGACAGGTCCCCACAGTTCAAATCTCCCTCAACATTGCTGTCATCCATGACCTACAAGTATGGCACATTAAAAAGCGCTTAAAACATTCACAAGGATGTGATATAGGAACATCTGGTTTAGAGATAAACATTCTTTTAATCTTCTATGGTCTATACCTTGATGAGTTTTAGGTCTTTGTGTTAAAAACCATCTACTGTCAAAAGAACCTTCTTGGATGAATCTTGAAAGATGCACTAATCTATAGACTAATCATCTAGGAGTCCATTAATTCTCTCTATATATTTATCTGAATATTAACAAAATGTTCTTTCCTAGGACTATGAATGACTTAGCTTTGGATTCTTGACCCTGTTAACATTTCTAGGCACAACTCCTGTCTTGTGGCACTGACATTATTTCCAGTAAGAAGGTTGTTAGTTACTCTCACAACAGTAATGCCACTATTACACCAGTCTTACTAGGCCTATCATTCATTGTAGCTTGCAGGTTTCACAGCGGAGCAAGACTGGAGATGTTTTTCTCCTATAATTAATGTATTTAGAACCTTCAGCACTATGAAAGACGAAAAGTAAGGATGAAGCTTCCTGCAGTCTTAGCTTAATTTCTGTATGTTGTATGAGTCAAGCATGTGGCATCTTCATAAATAGAATCTTAACATTACGTTCTATAGAGCAAGCAAGAGCAGTGGGAATATGCTGCAGTGGATGGGGGTCTGAGGTAACATACAGGCTAACAACACAAGGTAATTCTGAGGTAAAACTTATTACTGGTATTGAGGTGCTTATGTGACAGCCTGTAATATCTGTGAGAGGAATTGTTGCCATGTTATAGGGTAACTCAATATCACTCATTTCATATATATATACATAAAAGCTTCTTTAGTAGTAAGTTTTTAGTTTGCTTTTTTCACACTCTTCTGTCTACCCTGCCTTCCCATCCCCACCCTATTTAACATGCCTTTCGCCATTGGTCTCCATACATTCTACATTCTATTTCTCTCTCTTAAATGCCACTTTTAATTGCCAATATTAATTTTCTATTAACAAAAATTCTATTCCACTATCTTTTGAATTTCTGTACTCACAAGAAGTCTACTGTCAAAGTAGTCACTTTATTATTATATTATTTTGTCTGCTGACCTTTAATTTCTCTGTTTGCCATGGTCTACAGTTCTGGTTTGTTTTATGTGGTTATATATTTATATTCATTTATTATTTTGTCAACTGATATATTAATGAGAATAGATGCATTGCTTCTTTCTATAGTGATTCTTTATTACATTTTTTGAAGATTGTCTTTTCTTCAATCTGCACACCATTCCTAAAAGCATTTTTGAAGGTATCTGTGAATAATCTCTCTGTTTTACATAGTGTTTCTCAATTTTCTGGTAAAATTTTTGTATTATTTCCTCTATCTCTAAAATTTAGACTAATTTATGAAGTCTATGATTAACTTCCTGGTTTTTAATGGCTTGTGCTTTAAATCTGTTCATTTGTTCACATATTTTTCTATAATTTCATGCATGTGTGTTTACCTTTTAACAAGTTCATTTCTGTAAATCTGACACTTTCTCGTAAGTTTCTGTTTTGTGTAATTATAGCTTCTCATTAAGACAATTGAAACATTCATCATCTGTTTGATTAAGTCTCACGTCACTGAATTATAAGAATTTAATAACTCTAGTTTCCAAATAGCTAAGCCAAGCATGCCAAATTCTATTAGTTGTCTAGTTTGGGGCTTTTTACATAGTGATATTTTAATATTTGCATCTGGTTCCAAATATTTTTATTTGCTCTTAACTTTTAAATATTATAAAATTTACTTATTAATATTGTAGTTTTCACATTCTAATTTTCAATAGTTTAATTTAATATTAGGAATTAAACTATATTTACTGAAGTGAGAATAAGAAAATTTTGATATTAATTCACCTCACCTTCCTAGGCTCTGAGTATTAATTTTGCAATTTTAGTACAAGTAAAAGATGATATTTCTTCATAATGAGATCTTTTGCTTAAATTGCCCTGCTTATCTTTCCTTTTGTTAATGGCTTAATATGTCTATGATAGTTATTCTGTTGCAACTTCCTATATTATTATGACTGATCTGCCTTGTTTTCTGTTGATTTTATGTGCTTTATTAAAAAGATTGGTTGCTTTTATTCAAATGAATTTACAGTCCCCCAAACTAAAAGTGTCTTCAGGTGTTCATGGTGCCATAAAATAATTTAACAAAATTTCTGGATAAGTTCTTCCCATATTTTTATCATATCCCCTTGAAAATTATATTCTATAGCAAGATGACTTAATGGTTCCCAGACATTTTATTTATTCATCTTCTTTAACTCTTTGGCTATGGAAGAATTAGTCCTTCATTCTTTTCATGAGTTGGCAAATTAAAAAAGTTATCATTGATTCCTCTTAACTGGAAATTCAAAGCCACTATCCCTTCCTTAATATACCCACTCACTAAACAGATGGTGCTCTCTATATTTGTAGTTATTCTTCCTTTATGCAATATATCCCAACTTCAGTTTCCCTCTTCCCTTTCTTACAAGTTCCTCCCACTCCCTACCTCCCCTTTCTCCCAGATCCATTTCTACTCCTTTTCCCTTCAGAAAAGAGCAGACCTCCCAAGGACATCAACCAAACATGGCATTATAAGTTACAATAAGCCTAGGCACAAACTTTCATATCAAGACTGGACAAGGCAATCAAGTAGTAGGAAAGGGTCCAAAGAGCAAACAAAAGAGTAAGAGGTATCTCAACTCCCACTTTTTATGAGTCCCACATGAATACCAATGTAAACAACCACAACATATTTGCAGATGGCTTTGCTTAGAACCATATAGGCACTGTGATTTTTGGTTCAGTCTCTGTGAGTCCCCATAAGCCCTGCTTTGAAGTGATAAGGCGAGAGCAGGCCTGCTTTTCATCCGGCCCAGCTCCAGCACTGCTAGCTTTACACCCAAAATAACAGGACATAAATTGTATTTATTTAAGCACTGCCTGCCTGGCCCATTATATCTAGCCTCTTCTTTGCTAACTCTCGCATCTTGATTAACCCATTTCTAATAATCTGTGTACCACCACAAAGTGGTGGATTACCAGGAAGATTCTAACCCATGTCCATCTTGGGCCGGAGCTTCATGCGTCTG
>LOEQ01003806.1:51776-65511 GCA_001685075.1 Bramus lutescens
CCTGACTTGGCTTTCTTTCTCCCAGCATTCTGTTCTGTCTACTCCACCCACTTAGGGACTGGCCTATAAAAGGCCAAGTCAGTTTCTTTATTAACCAATGAAAGTAACACATAGACAGATGACCCTCCTACATCACTGCTTAGTTGAGTCTGTGGACCACGTTTTCCTGTTGTGTTCAACCCATCTGGCTCCTACAGTCCTTTATCTTCCTCACCCATGAGTTTCCATGAGTTGTGCCTAATGTATCTGCTCCTATCAGCTGCCTGAGAAAACCTCTCTGATGATGATTTGGCTAGGCAAAAATCTATGAGTATAACAGAATATCACTAAGAACCATTTCATTAACTTTTTTTCTGTCATATATAATTCTACCCTTGTTCTCTGAGCCATGCAGCTTCCAGTTCTGGCCATCTAAGCAGTGTCATGTACGAATGCCCTCTTATAACATGGACCTCAAATTAAACTAGTCATTGGTTGGATAGTCCCATAAGTTCTGTGCCACCATTGACCCAGCACATCTTGGAGGCAGGATAGATTGTAGGTTGAAGGTGTTGTGACTGGGTTGTGTCCCAGTCCGACCATTGGATGCCTTGCCTTTATATAGAAAATTGCCAGTATCATTAATTACTAGGCTTCCTTACCAGGGTCAACATAATAGGTTCCAGAAATATCTGTTGAACTAGATTTGCACATTGCCTCCCAAATGTTCCCCTATTGTCTTTTCCAGCGGACATTTGAGGGTATATCACAGTAGGGAAAGTACTTACTAACACACAGAAGGTCCTGGACTCATTCAATTTTCAGCTTGTAAAAACAACAAAAAGGAAAAAATATATATGCGGATAAGGAAATAATTTATCATTAATGTTTGTTTTCTAAATGAAAAATTACTGCTTAACTTTCTGAAAAGAGCTCTCTTCCATATCTTCAAATGATCTCTTAATCAAATTTTGGCCATAGCTTGTAAAAGTTTATGTTTGCTGCATAGTAATATTACATATATTATTTATAGAATGTTATAATTTAACCATTTTATATAAGTATGAAAACTAGTTACCAAATTCAAATAATACTGGTAATACATATGATCAAACTAAACACACATAATATTATTGTCCATTTTTCTTTTATTTATACATTTTTTCTGGTATATTTTTATCATAAGGTATGAATCTAAATATTTTTACAATTTATGGTTTATTCTAAGTAACATTGTCTTTCCTTACATGGTCTGTAAGGTTTCTTTGTGAGCTTACTTATTATAGAAATTGGTCTTGGAAATTCTTTTGCTTTTGATTGTTAGTTTGTCTTTGCGTGTCTTTTTATCTTCTATGGTCCTTAAGATGTCATACTTTGTTATCATCTGTAATGTAAGCTTAGGTTTTGATTCCTCAAAGAAAGATCATCCAAGCAGCAAATTTTTTGCACCTTCCTCATAGTGCGTGATGGTGGATATTTTCCAGTTTTTGCTTCAGGAGAAGTGCTATGTTATTGTTAGTGACTTGTCTGATACCAACGTTTCTTTTCCAATATGAAGCTACAGTTAAACAGCATAGCTGACATGTCATATATTCTGATAATCCCATACTTTGTTAAACTGCATATTATCCTCCCAATTTGTATTGTGCTCCTTCCCTGTTTTTCTTTATGTAACACATAGAACTTCCTGATCCATGGTTAAAAGGATAAACTTTAATTTAAAATGCATTATTAATATTCAGCTTGGAATTTCAATCAGACTGAGACGTGAAAGTGATCAGTAGTTTCTTCTACTCTTTTGGAGAGTTCTTTCATGTGATTTTTTTTGTATTTCAAAATCACTTTAAATTCTACGATTTCAAAGCAATTTAAAGTTGCAAACTGTTTAACAGTTACTCTAAGTACAATTTCAATCCAGTTTAGGATTCAGGAGTGTATTTTGTATTGAAAGCATGACCTGTAAAGCCTCTCCTGCTGTGTCACTCAGGTGTATTGAGGACAGAAGAAAGCATCCATCCCGATAGTTAAGTCATCATCATGCTACCTCAGTACCTCAATCTGCACCAAAGTCCATATGCTTTATTACAAGTGTCACCCCCTTATCTTTAAATCTCTAACATATGCTCTGGAATCTAAAGTGATACATGTATTTCCCTATTGGGACATTTGTGCAGAAGAAAAAAAGAAAAGAAGGCTTGGAATGTTTTGAAGTTTCTACAACCATTTTATTGCACAACACTTTAATTTGTCTTTTTGGAATATACTATATATAAAAATCAAGAAATTATAGTACACATACAGCAGAGTGATGTTCAGTTATAGAATATCCTCCATTATTTTTAATCAACTTTGGAGGAAATATCGGGAATTTTATAATCTTTTAGTTTCCCTTAATATGTAATTCTTTTGTTGACTTGCTACTCTCAGGATGATGTATTATAATGGGGATTGCCCCTTTGTTTTTACTGTACTTTGCAGATTAACCCTAAATGTATTTTTCTCCTTCTTTTATTTTATTCTTTGTGTCTTTCACATCATGCATCTCCATCCCATTTATTTCCCTGTCCCTTTGCAGTTACCCTCTGCTTTTGCATATACCCCCACAAAAAAACGAAATAAAATTTAAGAAAAAATAGAGAGAAAAATCAGTCTCATCACAGAAGTTGTAGTGTGACACCCTTTTATCCATGTAGCTTTGCTTGCAAGTGTTTGTTGCAGAGAGTCATTGGTCTGGTTTGAGGACTTTGGTTTCTGCTACATTATTGATGCTGGGCCCTCATTGGATCTCTTCTTTGTTATCCTGCTGCTGCCCTGAGTTGTAGACATGCTGCAGCTTTGAATTTGCAGGACCAGTTCCTTTACGTGCTCCCACAGATCCCAGATGGAATAGATGTTGGGATGGGCCAACCCCTACCCCTGGTTCTGGGCCTGAATAGTTGCAGGGTTGGTCAGCTCTATCTTGTGATAAAAAAAAAAAACTTTTTCAAATATATATACTAAAAAACAGAATTATAGAGTTATTATAGTGTTACTGGGTATGTAAATGCCCACATTAATAAGACTGACATGTAGGCTTTCCAATATACATATTCCTAACAATACATATAATTTTTGTTGATTTATTTCTTCATTTGTGCTAGCTAAAATGCCATATCACTTTTATCACTTTTATTCTAACCAAGGTTAATGAGAATAAATACATATGGTTATGATTCTTTCTATATAAAATTCACTTTATTGTTTAATCTTGTGTATGGGAGTGCACCTATTAAGACTAGTTAAGAAGAGTGTGTGCTCTAACCACTGAGATTCTCTAGAGCACCTATTTAGTTTTTTTTCCTCCCTTTGATGACTATGATGGGCTTAATTTTCATGGATCTACAGGAATTTTTAAATTTGTTTTAATTTATTTAGATGTGTGAATGTTATTCTTTAAGTTTTAACAAATGTTGCATTTTTATGTTCATAACAATATTTTCATAATATTTTAGGCTCTCTTTTGGTAATGATAAAATTTTATTTAAATGTAGTCAAATATGTTCATTTCTTTTCATATTATCAGTTTTGTAAAATTTATTTTATGTCAAATGTCCTCCCATACTGAGAATTTAGAGTAATCCTCTTCTATATTATTTTTAGGAATCTAAAATTTTTCTAATCTTTGAGTACTAAATTTAAAAAGGTTTATATTGTTTATCAGAGATGACTTAGAAATAACTATACACTTGAAATAGCAGTTGTGTGTTGTGGGAATAAGACCCAAGAAAATAATAAGAAATATGAGAAAGGAATGCATATATATGAGGGTCTTCCTTGCAAAATAGGATTGAACATAGTCAAGTTAAATCAATTTCTATTATTATAAAAATCAACATATAATTGCTTAAATAAAATCTTGGATTTATTATAAAATGTCTCTTCCTATTAATACAGAAACCCTAAATATGTTTAATACTGGCAGAAAAAAACAGTTAAAATCAAGTTTCAATTTTAAATATAAAACTATTTTGGTGAATTTAGAAACAACACAACAGGACTAGCTGCTGATGTAAATGACTTATGCATGCATTCTATCATATGCTTTGATTTTTCTATTTTTAAGACTGATGTGTAAGGGAATGTCTTCTTTAAAAGGCAATTCGCTGAATCTTAAATTTATTCAAATAATACATTGTTTCCTTAATGATATTATTACTGAGATATTGTATCATCAAAGAATCTAGTTTTATTTTAAGTCATCTACTGTAATGGCTGAAATGTAGAAAATTAAATTTTCACTTTTAAGATGTTTTAAAATCATAATATTAAGGTTCCGTATTAACCTTTGTGAGGACATATGTAATCGTCAATATTCATTTTTTTCTTAGGAAGTCTGGGCATGTTGGCATGAGTTATTGTCGTACTTGGAGAAGGCAAACAAGTGGCTCAACGAAGTAGAATTGAAACTTAAAGCCACTGAAAATATTCCTGCAAGACCTGAGGAAATCACTGAGGTGCTAGAAGTAAGTGGTAAATTCATCCAAATGATCTTTGTGTGCTACCTTGAAAAGCACTAGTGCCAACGAGAAGACAATGTTTGAAAACACAAGGATGAAAAAATAGCTACAGGATCCTTCAGTCCTGCTGTTTGGACAAACCCTTCTTCCTTCTAGGATCCTTCCACGTCTCAGGGACTTAAAATGGAATTACTTGTCTTCTTTCTTGGATATTTAAAATCATGTCAATGAGTACTGTATGACTTAAACAAATGTACCTTTCAAATTGTCATATACATACTTTTTTATTTTAGAATTTAGATATGAAAAATTAAATGAGTTTGCATATACAAAGTATAAATTACATTATATTCTGATGTTTAATTAACCATTCATGTTGTATACATTTTGCTTAGTTTTTTTTATTATCCTTAACCTGCAGTAAATTAGTGTTAGTATATTCAGTATGTGTAGATCTGTAAACTAAGTATAGCACCTTTGTGACTGCTCAGAGACATTCCATAACCAAACGATTCTTGTGGAAAAAAAAAAAGAAAACAGTGTGATAAGTTTTCCAGAAAAGACAAAGAAAACTTATCATGCTTTATTAAAGTCTAGCAGTCAGAATAAAGACTGGGATAGTGTGGCTATCATAGGAATTTATCTTATTTTATGCTTATTACCAGATTAAATTTTATACCACATTTTAAGTAATACTTTTAAAGATTGTGGCATGTTCAAATTGGTTTGTATGTGTCTCACATGTGAAAGCTAATAAAAATAATCCCCCCAAACGTGAAAATGAAATAGAAAATACTAGGAAAGAGAAAACTAGGAGGTGTTATAAGGGACATGAGAAAATGCAAATATGATCAAAATGTGTTAGATGAAATTTGAAAAGTATAAATGTCTCATTGTTTGTATAATTATAGTTGCTAATAAAATGTAGTCCATTTAGAGGAGACTGATATGACATCAAAGAAGATTGCTAAGGTGAGGAAGAAGAGGCCTCGTTACAAATATTTACCATCTTGTTGACTGTTGCATGTAAATTTTTTTTGATTAGAGAGGTTGCTGCCGATTATTTTTACAGGCATTTTGAATTACAAAAAGGATGTACCAGTATTTGACAAGGTTATAAAAGCTGTAGTACTTCCATCTTTCCTTGCTACTAAAGATTTCTACAACTGAATTCTTAATTGATATTGTTTTTGTTTGCATTTTCATTTAAATTTTTATATATGCATTTTAGCATATTCTTCCCACTCCCCTACTTCTTCAAGATCCTCTGGGAAAGGGAAAATCAGTTAACCTTTAGTTAATCACTTTATCCTTTATTTAATTAACAGGTTATATACTTCATCAGGAATTAAGGAGAAAATATTGCTCTACTAAAAGTTTTATAAAATGCATATATTTGCTACATATAATGAAATGTATGTTACCAGAAAAATCAATACTAACATTTTTGTTTTAAAATTTTGATGAGTTTTTTTATAGATTTTAGATGTCAAAAGCACATTTTTGCAAACAATTAGGAAATAATGATATTCTGATGCACTAGAAACTTCAGAGCAAGATATATTGAAGTTGTTCAGAATTTAAAAATAATAGGCCCATAAGAATGACATAAAACACCTCTGGGAACAGTTTCATGGTTTTGTAAACAACAACTGATTGAAAGAATTGGAGCCTGTATTTATCACTTATTATATGGTTGTAAGTTCTAATGACATGATACTGGATTTTTTTATTACCTAGAATACATAAAACTGGCATTGAAATTATGGTTCTTTATATAATCTATCTAGAAAAAATCTGTCAACTTTGAACTTTTTTTTCAATTAAGGATTAGAAGGTTATAAATAATAGAAAGCCAGGAAATGACTTGGCAGCAAGCTTCCCCCAAAGTGAAAGAAAACATCGTCTCACAGACACACACAAACACACACACACACGTGCGCTTCACACCACAAAGAAAATTATGCAGAAATGACAATGGTCCGGCCAAAATCACCAGGTGATTTCTGTCTGCTGTCTCTTTCTGAGCACTAAGGAATTTTCTGTCATTTCTATCAACTTTTAGTCCTCAGATGTCAATGTGAAAATATGTGAAGAGTGAAGGAGTTACTTTGAGAAGAAACAGCTTATGAGCTGCCACTGCACATATTTTCAGAAGAATCACTTTACTTACATGTCACTGACCATTACAAAAGCAAACAAAGAAAAATCCAAATCAAAACAAAACAAATAAGCAAAGAGAGAGAGAGAGAGAAATTGAGCACTTTACCTTTTCACATTTTAGAGCAAAGGTCATCACTAAGAAAGTGTCATGTTTTAAAATCACAGTCTATAAAATAGTGACAAGTCAGTGAAAAATCAAAAGCCATCCACCCATTTTTAAAGAGTGCTCCTTCATGCTTTATTATCCAAATTAAAAGATGATTTACATTGCTAATGTCTTAACTGTATGTAAATGAGAAAATACTGAGCTTTGTGCATAAATTAGAAGCTTAGAAAAATGAGGAATATTAATTATAGAAAATGTGTTTCAGTCTCTTGAAAATTTGATGCAACATTCAGAAGATAACCCAAATCAGATTCGCATATTGGCACAGACCCTAACAGATGGAGGAGTCATGGATGAACTAATCAATGAGGAACTTGAGACATTTAATTCTCGTTGGAGGGAACTGCATGAAGAGGTATGAATATAAGTGGGAAATCTCTTTAGTTTACCTTTTATAAATGCATGACAGACATGGTCTTCTCCAATAAAATGAAAAATTATTTCAGTTTATTTCAGCCTGAAATTTTAGAGAAGTGACTGAATTCTTTTGTCATGACTTTTATTCCTTTTAGAAATACATGAAAAGTATTGTTTTTTGTTTAAATTTTTTGATTTTTATTGAGCGCTACATTTTTCTCTGCTCCCCTCCCTGCCTCTCTCCTCCCCTTCAGCCCTCCCCCAAGATCCCCATGCTCCCAATATACTCAGGAGAAAAGTATGTTTTTTAACAGGAAACTGATACAAGTCAAAAACAAATAGCATGTTAACTCAATAAATTATGTTATACTATGCTGTCTTATTTAGTTATGCTTCCTGTTGCTGTTACGAAATATCATGACCAAGACAACTTGGGGAGGAAAGGGTTTGTCAGCTTACAGTCCAACTAGGCCATACCTTTTAATTATGCCACTCCCTGGTGACCAAAAATTTAAATCTATGATCCTGTGGGGGCCATTCCTATTCAAATCACCACATTATACATAATTAAAGGGTAATCATATATGAGGATTCACATACATGGCATGATTTTCCTAACCAAACATAAAATTATATATGTTCCTACTATTCTATTAAGGCAACCATAGACAAGCAAATAAATATCAATAATCAAAATCTATTACTGACTAATTCATTGGGTATATGATCCTGTGTAACAGTTTAAGTTTTCCATATCCTCATGTGTGATATTAATATTTTTCAAAAGAATTTTTTGTCAGAAAATATTTTTTTAAAATGTTAGATATAGAACCAAGATCATAACATATATTTAATAAATGTTAAGATTTTTAAAAAATTTTTTGCCTGGTTTGTTTGCCAGAGTGCATTCATTCTAACAAATAGTTGTGTGCATCTATATGTGTACCATAGTTAATTAAGACAAGCATAGGAAAGAAAATAAAAATAAATATATAAAAATCTATAACAATTTTAAATGTAGTAAACATGTATACTCTTACAAATTCAATGTATCTGTAACAGGATTGAGAAAGCACTTCTTACAAGTAATCAAGCATTTGGATGGATTCAAGAAAATGGTTGCTCTGTATAACCACCCTAGCTATCCTGGGACTTGCTCTCTAGATGAGTCTGGTCTCAAGCTCGTAGAGATTTACCTTCCTCTGCCTCCCAAGGGCTGGGATTAAGGGCATGTGCCACCACGCCAGGCTGTTTTCTAAGTCTTAACATTAGGTATTTTCCATATTTGCCTCAGTAATCAATTAAACAGAGTGCTGTGAAAACACTAAATATATATGCAAAATAAACTTGAAACTACTACGAGTCTTGACTGTGTTTATTATATACATTTCAAACCAATACTAACCTTGTAGTCACTTGACATTTGATAATGCAAATAAGTGTATCTAGTACTTTGTTGAAAGCAGTATTCTTTCTACAATAATATCCTTAAAATCTGTGGTGCTGATATTTAATAATATGTTGTGAAATTAAATGTCTTCTTATAGTTTTTACTTTAAAAACTTCACCCAAAGACACCATGCTTGCATCACTGCCACTACTCCCTCCCTGTTCAAGTTTTCCTGCGTTCCTCTATCTGAAATCTATGATAGCTGTACAAATTAACATTGTTATATATTATAAATATGTGTACATATATGTACAACATATGTATGTATATTATATATGTATGTGTATGTATGTATATGTAACCTACTAGTCCACTTAGCATTGTATGCACATTTGTCCTGTGCTAAGACCTTGGACTGGACATCCTAGATGATATTAATTATCCCACTTTCAGCAACCATTGCACAGCTGTAACTCTTTATCCAAAGTGATAGCATGTTAAAATTTCCTTGTCAATATTGGCATGTCATATGGTATTCTAATTATGCTGAACACCAACCATAATGTGGAAATTTTGTAGATGTGTTTTCACTGTCTTTCCTAAAGGACATTATCTAGTTACAAGAATCTTGCTCTTCCAGCTCTCATAATCTTTCTGTTCCCTCTTTCATGATTTTCAATGATACTTATGTATATAAATTGTGTTGCTAATATATTAGTTGGTGTTTGGTATCCCACAGAATCTTATTTTTTGTCTTTTGACCAACTGATAGTATGAAACCCAGATTTTAGAGTATAAATTTGGCAATTGAATGGAAATTGTGAATTACTTAAGTAATTGAGAATTGCCTAACAATATCAATTGTATTATTCTTTGGATACTGTCACTGGCTATCTATTCAGGACACATTATTTGATGTCCCAGAGAAAGAGAATAATTATAGTCAAGAATCATAACTTTATTTTTAAGTCATTATTTTCTTGGATAGAGAAAAGCATATTTTCCATTAAAAACAAAATATTTTTCCATCCAAAGATGAGCCCTACCCTATTTTATCCTCAATTAAATGCTTATGTCAGAGGTTTGAAAGGGTTTTATTGCCTACCTAATGTTTCCTATAGATGAAATTATGCAGAGATAAGGTAACACTCTATTGCCTGTAAAATCAATCATAGAGCCAGGGATTTTTTTCCCTATGAATACTTAAAAGGGATGTGCTCTATCCTACTCCTAATTCCAAAATGTAAAGTTGTACTCAAATAAGTAAGAAGTAAATTATTTCAATAATTTTAAAGGCATCATTCACTCTTCATAAGCTATATTTTCTAGTTATAGGAACAATCTGAATGATAATTAACAAACCAGAAATCAGCTTCAAAACTCATACCAAGTCACATCAAGAAAACTATAGATTTATTTTCTATTTAAGTGACAAAATTTCTAAGATGTTCTAGTATGCAACAAAATGCTTACTTATAGTAGTAATAGTTTATTGGTTATCAAGGCGTCAGTACTGTTCAAAATAACTGATATCATATTCCTTTTCTGTTCTCAAATTTCTTTATGATATGGAACCCTGGGGATGCCTATTCTATGCAAATGGCAAAGGTAATAAAAACAATAAATGGGCAATGATTTGTGAGCATTTAGATTCAAATATCTTTGTACATGGAACCTATGTCCATGAGCATTTTATTATTTTATAATTCTTTTTTTTTAACCTTGGGACACGGTTTAGCCTTACAGATCTCTTGGGGTTAGATCTCATAATTCTCCAGCATCACATTCACAAGTGCCTGCATTATTGTGTTAATGCAGGGACACTGATTACACCTATCTTATTTCTCAACTTTTAAAGGAAGCTAGATCATGAGTTTAAAGTATTAAGAGTAAATGAAGCTATGGGGGACTAAAGAAGAGAAGAGATTAGAAACAGGAGGAAGAATGTTGAATACATTCAGCATACATGATTTATTTTTATTAAAATAACTATGACATCTTTCTATATGAACAATACATATATTACAATAGAATTATTAGGAATAGTTATTAAAAGCATATGCTTTATAGTTTTAAATATTTTAATTGTATGTTCAGAAATCCAAAGCCTTTACAGTTTCTTATGAAAATAATTTTCTTTTTTTAATCTTTGATAAGAATTTCTATCTTTTACACATCTGCTTATGAGTATTTATTTTCTAATGTCATGTGTGAATTTACATGCTGCAATATGCAAGTAGAGATCAGAAGACAACTTTGTGGAGTTGCTTCTCTCAATTTACTTTTATGTTGGTTGTAGGGATCAAGCTCCCGTCACAGATTTTTATGGCAACTGCCCTGACCCACTCACTGAACAATTCCAGGGTCTGTCTATAGTCTTTTACCTGAAACCAAGTAAGAGGCAGAGTAATAAAGAAGAAACAACATCATAATTGGTTATTTCTACTTTAGTAATAATCATCATAATAGATAGCAGCAGAGCCCCCTTACCTGTTCCAGATAATTATAAGAAATTGTTCACTCAATGCAAATATCGATTCAAGGCACACTGAAAAGAACAGGCTTTGCATCAAATACAGGGTTTAATTCTGTTACAAAACCTTTTGTCTGAAATATAAAATGTGCTTTGTGGTTTTATTTTTTAAAACATTAAACTATAATGATAGTAATATTAATGCTTGCTATTCAGTGAGCCTCAATTTTATGTTAGTCTATTTGATGTTACTTATACATAGTGTGAAACTTATTTCCAACTTAGTTTTCTGAAATAAATTTTATGATCTAAAAATGCAGAAAGGATGTTAACTTGCAGTGCCATGAAGCAGCAGGCTGCAGCGCTTAACATGCCTTGAGTGCTATGGCACAGGAAAATGTTTAATAGATTAGTTGAAACATCCTCACTAGAAGTGATGTGGAAGAAAACATTGAAGAGCAGGGAATAAGATATAGAGAAGAGTATCACAGGTAATCTATCCATGAGCATTGACTCTTGTGTCACCCTGTTAAATCTAGGCGTTTTTTTTTCAGTAAATCAAGATAATTGATAGTAAGTATGTCTAAGTGTCAGACTCAAGTAATTTTATTAATCGTGTTTCATCTAAGTCTAAGAGGAAGATATTTTTTCCTTATAAAATATTTGCATTTGTTTCTGATTAGTGCTAATAGTCTGCAATTACTCTGAATTATTCGTTTGTCTGGATATTCAAACCAAATCAGAGGGGAGAGGAGACTGGTTAGTTTCGCAAATGCTGGTACCTTCAGAGAGTTTTCAGTCAACGGAAGATGCAATAGTAAGACATATTTGACACAGACTATCAAGTCATTGCAAGACAAAAGACAAACAATAATAAAAAGATTTACTTTGGAAAGGAAAGGATAAAATTTGGACTAGACAAAGGTAATTTGATGAGGAAAGCAGTAAGAGTAAAATAATTGATTTATGGTGAACTCCATCACTCAGGAGTTTTTATAAGGTTCATGAATCTATCGTTGAGGAGGCAATGGGTATTAGAACAAACACATGGTATCACTGTGTATTTAAAACAGGATCTCCATTGTAAAAGAGCCATTAAAGAGGCAAAATGCACAGCAAAAGAGTTCCTATTCAAATCATACTCTACTTTCCTTCAGTAAAATCATATGCAATGAGAACAGTCTGTTTCTAAGCTTCTCACAGTTTTCTCTAAAATACTTCCTTAATCAGAACCATGAACAAATGTATGCCTAGGGAATCAAAAGAAAATATAATCTTGGTTGTGTTATCTTTATTTTCTCCAAGAAGTGTTTGATTATAGTGTAAAATAACCAAGAGCCTAGTCTTTGGAATCCTATCTTACAATTGTAACAATATTCACAAATTTTTCATTTGATATTCTTCAATATGTCACCGTGTCCTAGTAGCTATCATGTGAATTCTACGTATTATTTTCCCTCTAAATTATCCAATTTACTTTAGCTTCTTATTTTAGCCTGTTAGCTGTTCATCATTTTCCCTAAATTATGTTAACCAGATCAGCTTCATACTTTAAGGAGTTAGTACAAAACAGCAAATGTAGAACCCTTGTTCAAAATGTTATAATTTCCTGACAGAAACAACAGAACTTTAGATAAGTATGGGCTCTTCTAGAATACATTACTATGTGACTTCCTGAGTTGAATACAAAAGTTGACATATCCAAGTGTTATTTTTATGGTTTTATTGCTTTTACACTTTTAATTCTTTTCAAAAGTATCCAGAATAACTTAACCCCATTTCTATACAATATTGCCTGGGTAATTATTTCACTGGAGATAATCTACCAACAAAAACTATTTGATTTCTTCCATAAGAGATTTTTTCCCTATTAGACTTAATCCATTAATAATAATGGAAACATCATCTGGGATTGCATTATCCTCTTTATTTTTCATGTAATTCTTTCTTTCTTTGTGAAAAACAGCATAATAAATACCATGGATCTTTGTTATTAAGTTGGTTGCTCTCTTATAAAATTAATATCTTTGTAAAAATTTTGTTGTGCAAGCAGGCTGTTAGGATGAACATATGGCTGCAAGATGACTTAGTGTTTAGCAGTAGAGTAGACACAATGCTTGCTACTATAAAACTTAAATTAGTAACTACACTCTGAGGGAAGAAAGCCTTTATATTGATATTATATTAGTTATACTAATATTAATACAGATATTGATATATGTAAAGATAATAAATAGCCTAACCTTTAAATGTAGGAAATATAGACTTAATGTTATGCTCATAGTTTTTTTTTCAATATAACTGAGCTAGAGTCATTTTAGAAAAGGGAACCTCAATAGAAGAAATGCCTCAAGTAGATAGGTCTGTACACAGGTCTATGGGTACATTATCCTGATTAGTGTTTAATTGGAGAGGACATATCCCCCTGGGAGAAGTGACAGCGCTGAGCAAGTACTTCTGCAGTGCATAGGAGTGCAAACTGAGTGTGTGCCTTTTGTCAGGACCTACCAGTTAGTAATGGATAACCATTTGTTGTACTCTCCAGTAAGGAAGATTATTTCTCATACTCTCAGCATTTCCTAATTGTCTCTAGATTTTTGTAGGTCTGTGGCCGTGTGAGTGCTCCCCCTTCCATATCGGCATATCTACTTTTGTTGTATTAGTTCAAGTCATGTATCAACAACCATGTTGGTGAGACATTATATGCCGCT